>PVJA010029764.1:0-26362 GCA_004027025.1 Myocastor coypus
AAAAAAAAAAAAAAGAAAAGATAAAGAAAAGTCCAGGTACAAATTCCATATGATGAATGTTATCACTATGTCTATCTTAAATGTACCAATAAAACTTTATAAAAGCAGAAAAAAGGAAATACAGATGTTTAAGTAAATCCTCCTCACTTTAAATTTAAAAGAGATTACATATTAGAGAAAATTTAAGTGGGGCATGGTGATGCACATTTGAAATTCCATCTCTTTGTGGGAGGACTGAGGCAGTAGGATCACATGGCTGAGCCCAGCTTGAGCAACTCTGCGACTTAGCAAAGCTTTTTCTTAAAATAGGGGAGGGATATAGCTTCGTGTAAAGTCCTTGGGTTCATTTTCCAGTTCCATAATTAAAAGAGAGAGAACCTACATTACATTTTAGTGTTATCTACTTGGTCATAATTATATAACACAAAGACATCAAGACATTAGCAGAATGTAGGCAGTGCGTACATTCTAAATACTTATTATGTATTGTGTATTTAGTGGGAGAGTTATTAAAAATAATTCAAATTAAAGACCATGATGAACAGAAATAAAGTAGAAAAATATATATTATGATCTTAAATTTAATGTTCAGTATTCAATTTCCAAAATATATAAATTAAGCTAGTTATTTGCCAAAAAGAAAGAAAGAAGGCAGCTTACCTTAACAGGCATATTGGACTCAGCTTGCCCTGGCTTAAGCGAGCCAATATGTGAATCTTTCCTTGGCCCTGTACTCAGCCACTTACTGTGAGTAGCTTGAATTTGTCTGTACTGAGAGTAGTTACACCCCAGAAATTTGCAAAGCTATAACCAGAGCTTGTTTCCTAATAAAACTTCCTGGTAAATATTTACCAAATTACTGGTACACATATAAATACACAGACATGTATGTATGTAAATACATGTGTGTATATATGTATGATATTTAATGCATGTGTGTATTAATATATAAAAATATTATACATTATATTATATATGTATAATGTGCAATATACATAACTATATAATGTATAATATATGTAATTAATATGCATGTATAAATTTCCAATCAGCTATTCTAGTTTTAAAAATCTATAGTGCATGTGTCGTTAATATGTTACCCTGTTTCTGTCTTTGCTTGTTTTTCTTGCTCTTGTTGTTATTCTTCAAAATAAAAGAAAATTATAATAAATAAATAAATTTCCATGTATATAATCATATATGTACACATGTATACACAGATAAGATAGGGACTAAAAACCTAAGAAAATATGATGCAGAAAATGTTTTATATTTGTACCTTTGCATTGCATATTGTGCAGCCTTTTTCTTTAATAGGTAGGGAGAAAATTATATAACAGGTATTATAGATAACAAAAAAGAAAATATTAAAAACTAAAAACAGGGGCTGGGGAGATAGCTCCGAGGTACAAGTGCCTGCTGGGCACGTGCAAGGTCGTGAGTTTGAACCCTGGTCCCACAAAAAAAAAAAAAAAAAAAGCTAAAAACAAAATCCTAATTATAAGAAAACAATAATATTAGAATTGGAAGACACTATTAAATGTTAGCTATTAAGTGTTAACTTTCTGCCATTGTAACAAATACCTAAGATGATCAACTTGTAAATAGGAGAAGATGTCTATGGCCAATTGGCCCACTGTTTTAGGCCTCTGGCAGTACTCAATGACAGGGCCATGTCGCAGGGCAAAATCACTCACCTCATGGCCAACAAGGAAAGATGAGAGTGGGGGCTGGGCCAGGGTCCTACATCCCCCTCAACGGCACTCGTTGTCTAAGAACCTCACACCAGGCCCTACCTCTGGAGCATTCTACCACCTACCAAAAGAACTAATCTGGGTATGAAGGCTTTAACACACAAGTCTTTCAGATATATTTAAGATCTAAACTATAGCCGATGTAGAAGCCTTCTACTAGCACTGCTAAAAGAAAAAAGCCTAAAGAATTTCAGAAACTTGCTAGCACTAGGAAGAGAATTCAGTCCACAAATAATCCAACTTCCCATTGCACCCATAGGAAGACAGAGCCACAGTAAATTTAGCTGGCTGACTTGTAAGTACAGAACTAGAGAAATGATAAATCCAGAATTAGACTCCAGTTCTGCTTGCTTCCCTGGCTCCTTGGCAAGACAAAGCTGCCAGAGCAAAAGCGTCCATGCTTCCAGCAACCACTCATCATCTCACAAGAATACTGGTGGCCTTAAGACCTTTTGAAGAAACAGAAATACGTTACAGATGCTCCTTAGCACATCACAACTCACCCTTCCAAGTTTTAACTAGAATTTCTGTCATCTTAGGATGATTAAAACATTTTCTTCATAAATTTTATAAAATTTCTTTGTGATTTTTGGGACAACTTTTTTGTGTTCTATGGGTTTTGCTTCACTGTGTTTACAGTACATATAATACACAAGTAAGTCCCAATTTTACAAAAAAAAAAAAAAAATAGAAAGAAACTTATTTAATGGAACATGTTAAGTTTTTCCCATCATTTAAGACCTTGTTCTTCTCACCCCTGAGTATTATACTGGTTATAATCCTTAAGGAGATTAGAGGTTGCCCAATACTATTGCAAGGTATTAATTTGTCAAGATACTAATAAAATGAACAGCCAGATTTCAGATTAATCTATGAATTGCCTAATATCTAAAATGTCCTGTTTAATAGAAATGTTTACACATGGACAGTTTATACTGTACAAACCACTGAATACTAGAAACTTCATTCTGGAGAACAGCAGAAAGCTGATTTCTGTCACCCCCTTAAACTGCATGTCAGTGGCGATCATCTTCTCTCTTGGCTTACACATCCATTGATTCACTAAAAAAGTTCTGAGGCAACAACAAAGAGCATAATAGGTTTTTAGAACTGGACACGCAGGTTCAAACCTTAAATAAAGCCCTCCCTAATTATATTACCTTGCAGAAGTTGCTTAATCACTTTGAACCTCAATGTCTGTACCAGTAACATGGAAGAATATCAACAATTAATTTCATTTTTTTATAATTAAAGAGAGAACATTGCAAAGATATCTAACACAATATCTGGTGCACAATAGGTATTCTATGAAAGTTAGTTCCTTCTTTCCCTTTCCATCCCTATCCACTGGCTAATGTATTGAGGTATCTAAATTAATAAATCATAATCCCTTCACTGCAGTTGTTTACAGTTCAGCAAGAGAAAAGATTTCTAAATGACTAATTTCTACATAGTATGACTTGGTAAAACAATTAGAAGCTCATCAGGAAACAGATGGTGCCTCAAATTGGATATCTGGAGGAGGATCTAATAAAAGGACTATTTACAAAGGTGTGGGATAGGGAGGAAAGCCACAGGAGATGCCACAGTGTCCCAGAGCAAAAGCAGTGGCCCAGATGGACGTGAGAGGGAAGGAGAAGAGCAGACACACTGCCAGGAAAGTCAGGGTGGAATTGGAGAGCGGACCCCTTTGCACCCCAGCTTGAAAGCATGCACTGTGCACCCCTCTCCACTCCACCTTGAGTGGCATCACATTAGAGCTTGAAGCTGCTGTGGTAGGAGGATCTGTGCCCCATAATCTCGCAAAGCCAAGGGTTCTCCAAACCCCAAGATGGTTATTAACCAACTATTTACAGCATATCAATAAGCATAATCTTTGCTGTAGAACCAGACCAGAAATACAGGAAGGAAATAAGGGGGCTAAACATCCTAAATTTATTCTCCTTAATGCCTCTTTTCTTGACATTGGGGAAACCCAATCAGATGCCAGATGTCAGGAGGCCCATTAATGTTATTCAGATAGATCTGATGCAGTCAGCCACACAATAGAATGAGAGGATAAGAGAGCCTGGCCATGGGCTTGGAGACTGGCCATGGGCAATAGTGGAAAAAAGGACATAGATCTACTGAGGTGTTAAGAAAGGCATAATACTATACTCTGAGAACACTGGGGGAGGAAAAGAGAAGACAGGTCTTGAAAGAGGAACAGGAGTTTGTCAAATGTAGAACACAACATAGGAAGACAAAAGAAGAACAAGAAAGCTGAGATGCCCAACACTGCTGTAGATCTGACCTTTCTAAAGCCAAGAAGGATGGGAGTATGGTGTGTGATGTGGGGGAACTAAGAATAATAGAGGGTGTGGGGAGAAAAGTATTCTAAACTCACATTGGAAAGCTTGTTAAATGAGTCTACTTTTTTCATCTCCAGTGACACTGTCCCCATTTGTATGACCACAGTTCTGCTGTCCAATCCACTGGACTCTACACGACAGTCTCATCCCTCCTCTGAAAAAAAAACAATGAACAGCTCTTTCTTGTGCTTGAAGCAGCATCCAAGTGCTCTGTGTGGCATCTGGACTCCAAGCCTCTCCAGCCTCATCTAATGACTTTCCTTTCTCCCTCCCAAGCAACTCTCCTCTCTTCCTACCAAGCCTCCCATCTCTCTTCCAAGGATGAAAGTCCTCAGAACATCCAGCAGGTTTCTCAATGCCTGGGAGTGGGTAGCACTTCTCTACATTTCTGTCTTTGACTGGAAAACTCTATTGGAATCTTCAGGTTTCAATCGTGACATCTTCCCTCTACTGACATATCTGACTTCTGTGCCTTTGCTTGGATCTGCCTACATCCCATGATACTTTGAGCAGAGTCCTAGCCCAATCTTCATCATCCTGAATTGCAATTGCTAGCTCCCTAGTCTTCCCTCTAAATGCTAGGATTCTTGAAAACAAACACTATTTTATTCAGTTCTATGTCCCCAGTACCTAGCATACTAGCTGTCATGCAGTATGCTCTCAAAAAGAAAAAAATCTTAACTCCATAAAGCCTTCACAGTGAAATACTAGGCACAGAGATAGGTATCTGGGGAGAAGTTTTTGATTAAATATCATCATAGCATCAATGTAGAAGATTCCCATTCTCAGAACATTAATTCAGTTTATACTAGGCCTACCCCACTGTTGTAAGAAGCACAGAAATACAGGCTGACTATATCCCTGATATCATATAGTATAGGCCTCAAATGAGGTTTTTTGAGAATATACAAGCAGAGCAGCAAACTGAATGTCCAGAATTCCTTGCACTTCACACAGACAATGGTTGGTTTCTCCAAGTGGATGCTCCATGGAAAGTGCTCCAGAAGTAGGATCTGTACCTACCTCCCCACTCCTGGAAACATTTACCAAGAAATGTAAGGGGAGAGAGAACATCTGTGCGACACCTGCCAGAATACCTCCTTCTCGTCTGGAGAAGAGTAGGTATGTCCAATGACCCATCTCCTCCCTCCGTGCTATTTCCTGCCAAGCCACCTTATGGAGGCAGGAGAGAGCCACTAGAGTCACCAAGCAGCAAAATGTGTTTCACCACCTGTGACACTCCAACATGCTGAAAGCAGTAAGTGCACAAAACTGTCCCAACCACTCCTCTTATAAAGTGCCAAGTCCAGGCTGGGAAGATAGCTCAGCCAACTAACTAAACTCCTGCTTAGGCAAGTAGAGGGACTGGGGCTCAATCCCCAGCACCACATACCATACCAGCCCTGCCTCCAGGCTTACTGAGCCAGCCACTGAGACCCAGTATGGTGACACATACCTATAATACCAGCTCTAGGATTATATACACAATGTGATGTCCATAAAAATGGACATGGAAAAGGGTGGAGACTCATGTTTTCCAATACAAACTAGGGGTAAAAACACTGACATATCTACCTACTGCATACAGATACTGTCCCTAGAAATCTAAAGTTTCCATTACTTGTTGCTACATAACAAACCATCCTAAATATTATCAGTTTAAAACAGCAATAACTTTTTTATTATCTCTCAGTTTCTCTGGTATACCAGCTGGGGAATCTTTGGCTGCCCATTTCTGGCTCATGGATTCTCATGAGACTGCAGTCAGGTGGTGGCCGGAGCGGGCACATCTGGGGGAGGCCACGCATATGGAGGTAGATGGACATCCGTGTTGTCGTGCAGACCCAATGCTTCTCCATGTGGCCTCGGGCCTGGGGCCTAGGTTGGATTTTCTTACAGTACATTAATTGATTAGGGATCCAGAGCAAGTACTCCAGTGATCTGTGCAAAGGCTGCGCCATCTCTTAATGATCTACCTCAGAAATCCCATAATAACACAATGGCCATAGTCATAAACCCACTCTGACACAAGAGAAAGAGGATATACCCTACCTTCTTGGAGTATAACTCTGTACCAAAAGCATGTGGGAGGGCAAATATTGTTGATGCCATCTTTGAAATATACACAATACCACAGGCACCAAGAGGGTCTTGGTTTCTGGAAAGTGACCTCCCTTCCACAACCAACAGCCACCGTTCAGTTCCCATCAGTTCCTTCTTTTATACAGGTAAAGTCTTATGGAGCAAAGGGAACAAAATATGCTTCCAACATGGCAGTGAGATGCCAGGGTCAAGGAAAATTTTCTTATCCATTACCGAGATGATAACTCTCCTTGAGCAACATAGGAAGAGCTGTTTGTGTGCGTGAAAATTCTAGGATATTATAGAGTGTGAGTTGAAAAAGACAAAAGTAAAGCTGAAAAATCAAGAAGGGTTCCACTGATCATCTGTTGTCTCTAGTGATCTCACCTCAGAAATATACCTGTTTGTTTTGTGTAAATATACCTAGTGTAAATATACCTGTTTGTTTTAAAATGCGAAACACAGCAGTACCTACCGCAAGGAGGAATTGTGAGACCTAAAAATAGGTAAGTTAATATAAGTAGGGGTCTAGGTGCAGTATTTGGCACTTGATAAATACTTCATATGTGTACATGTGCACACACACACATACATACACACACACACACAATTTGTTGTATGTTCCAATTCTTATTAATGTCTATGTGAGATGATAGTGGCCTAAACTAAGGAAATGAATAGGTTTTAAATATTTATGACATGGAGGGTACAAAAGAGGGGCAAATCAAAAAAGACTACTATAATTCAAATTCAAGTTGGGAGGTAATGGATAAGAAACACAGAAAGACAGCTCCTTAGCCTAAACATTCCCCAGGGCTTGCTTTCAAGATGCTCAGTTGTAAGAGCTTGGGGAAGCTGTCAAGTTTCTCAACTGCTCTAAGGTTCAATTCTTCATCTGTGAAAAGGAGATAACAATAAAGTGGAAATGTGTACTTAATTAATGCAAATTTGATTCTGTGATCTCAGCAAGAGTATGCACAGCACATGAGAGAAAAAACATAACTTAAATCATTCCACCCAATCAACAAACAGAATTCTAGAATGAACATGATAAGCAAGGGCAGAAACTTCTATTATCTCAGTCAACTAGGTGGCCCACACTGAGTTTGATTAGAGTGGTTAGTTAGTGTCTATTTTTTCCCATTTGATATTTCCCTACATAATATCCAATACAACTAGAACCAGAAATTGGTTGGTCAATCAAAATGCCATTGAACCAAGGAACTACAAGCAAATGAAAACATAAATAAATAAATAAGCAAATGAAACAATATGATTATACCTTAAATATTCTTTTAATTGAAAACATATAAATGTAAAATGATTATTCTATGATTTTATGTCATGCCAAAATGTAACTTTTTTTTTATTTCTTTGTTTTCTTAGTATTAGTTTTTTGGTTTTTTTTTTTTTTTACATTGGAGTTCCACATCATATTTCTAGGGTAAACTGCAAAATATTCCACTTTGCAATAATACCACAACTCTAAAGAGACAAAAACAATAGGATTCAAAACTTAAGAAATGAAGGTGGAATCAGGGCTCGGATCTTTCTGAGTTTAAAAGTCTTTTCTCTTTGTAGTTAGTCTGTGATCTGTCTCTGGGATTCCATCATGTGTACCCTAAATTTCATTCTAATCTGCATGCCCCTATGCAGGTTCCAGGACCACCGGCAGAGCCCTTCTCTTGGCTCCAACTCTTGGGATCGGATCAACTGCTAGATTAATACTATACTGTCATATATCCTTACTATCTCCCCTCTGAACTTTAATCATAGACAACCAGTGAGCAACTGAACTACTGAAAGTGCTTCCTGAAGAAATCTCAACAATAGTCTGACACCATGTTAAGGTATCAAAGGAATCAGAGTACTCAGGAAGCATCATGCAGGACACCAAAGCGTACCTCCCTGCCATAGTACAGTTGGAACAGCTCCCCATTGCCCGCCAAAGGGAAAGCCAGGCTATAATAGAAACTGCCATAGGAGGGCAGGACCCCAAAGTCCCCAGGGTTGAGATGTTCAGGGTGGACAAGAATTATTAGGGACTGTGGAGGCATGACTAGCTTAGTTTTGCTCTCTAGGGAGTTTGCTTTGGCTAAACTCTGAAAGTAGAGAAGCTGAGTCAATCATAGCCAAAGAATTACTTTTAGTTCCTTTACCACACGTTATAGCTTAGATCTAAAGATGTGTCCTGTCTTTATAAGGTAACTGAACCATGAGGATGCTATCCTCAGCAGTGGACTCTCCCACTGATAAGCCCACTAGCTAGCTGGGCTATTAGGAGCTAGGGAGTCTCTAAAGGCTGACGGGGCAGGTTGTATTCTTGTCAGCGGCTCCTTCTGTTCCCTGCTTCCTCACTGCCTTGGGTGAAGCAGCTCTTCTCCACAGTACCCTGCCACCCTGTTTGTATCTTGCAGCCAACTGATTATGGACTGAACCCTCTAAAACCATCTGCCAAAATAAACCACTCCTCCTGAAAGCTTCAGGAATCAGGGTTGGGAAAATGACTAAGAAACCACACTCTGATTGACAGTATGGAGAAGTCTGACCTATTCTGCATTCTACAGAAAACTATTTTACAATTCTACATTTGCCATGGATAATTTCTGAGTTATACAGCATCCCCTTACAGAAAAGGTGAAGTTGTCCCTATTTATTATCTGCTCCTGCCCAACAGCCCTCGATTCTGGCATCACTATGTGTTTGACATCTTAGACCCCATGTGGTTTGACCTGGGATTAGAGAAAGACGTTTTCAGAGCTTCCAGAATCCATACACATACAAAAATTTGATATGTACTCAATCATCATATTTCTGCTATGGCCGTGAATATTTCCAAGAATGAAATAATACACTGACCCTTTCCTAATATGATGATGTCATCCTAAACATTCCTAAATATCTATATGTTTCAAATCATTTGCCTTATAAAGGCATTTTTAACTTAAGAACTTCGTTCTTTGTATGAATACTTTGTTCTTCATATGAATACTTTATGTTCATTGTCTTATCACAGACAATCTCACACATAAGTAGCAGGAAGAAATGTGAAGTATTTGTCATTGGCTAATAACAGGAGACCTCAAGCGGTACGTGGTGTTCCACTCTCTGCAGCATTCCCATTCAGACAATGAGAGTCTGAGTTACCATTTGCCCTAGGGAAAGAGTTGTGAAGACCATAGAAAGAGGAAATTCTTAAATCCTGATATTGAGGTAAAAGATCTCAGATGTGGGAAAGAAGAAACTGGTGCATGATTTTTAAAGGAAGGGTTCTATCTCTGTCCTGCCTCCCACTCCACACTGCTTGTGCTGCCATTCCAAATGGCTTGGGTATGTGAGGGAAGACAGAGCATTCCAACCAAAGTTAGAAGTGTCTTTAAAAAATGAGCAGTAGGGAGTTTGCTTTTGAATTTTTTCACTTCTCACAAAACAGAAACTTTAAGGAGGGCTACCAGGATATTTTCCCTTGATGTTTGGGAAAGTCAAGAAGAAGAGAAGGAGGGGGTGGAAGACAAGAAGCTTGATGTATTTCTCACCTGCTGCTGCGGGGTCATACCCTTTGCAGACAGAAGGAGGGCATGAGACTTAGAAGAACCAAAGGTGTAAGGTAGTAGTACAAGAACGCAAATGTGACAGGTCGCCTCAACACCAGCACCAGCCACAAGCCAAGCATGGAGATTCAGGAGTTTCTCATGGGCCAGGACAAGACAATGAGGAATCCACAGAAGGAAGAGAAGAATATTGCCACTTGTCATGTGAGATGGCAGCTGGTGGCTTCTCTGTGTGAGTCCATATGACGTCAGCTGGAATAGAGTAGATTGCAGAAGAAAAAGCAGATGTGACTTCTCTTAGCCTGCCACATCATGAGAATCATATTCCTGCCCTTCAGCACAATGAACGACGGCCCGGCAGGATGGCTCAGTGGTCTAAAGCACCTGCTTAGGAAAGCTTAGGGCAGCTGCAGGGACCACGGTTCGATCCCCGGCACCACATGCTGCACCAGCCCTGCCCTCAGGGCAGGCTGAGCCAGCCATAAAAATAAATAAATAAACAGCACAATGAACCAGTTGGATCAGAAAAAAATGGGGAGGAGAAACCCTGGGTGGGCAAAAAGGTTGACATAGTTGAAGATTTGAATTGGACTGTGTCCACCTTATATATCTTGAACAAGAAGCTAATGGTTTGACTTGAAACCAGTTTAATAATTCAGTAACAGGATTTACAGTTTTAAAAAAAGTATGACTACATGGCTCATACCTGTTACAAGCATATATCGCACCTTACAGGATGACACAGGAGTTCTCTACCACACAATTTATCACCTGACCATGGTGGAGGTGAGTGAATGAGACGAAAGAACAATAAAAAAAAATTGAGTATATTTTTAAAAATTCACTTGATAGAGGATGTAAATACAGTCTCATGATGGGGTTTCATTTACCAATTGCACTAGAAGTCATGAGATTGAGACAGGTGATCCGAAACTTTGAAGTATTTTTGAAAAACAAGAGTGGTCTTTTCTTATTTGATTGCCACCCAAAGCAATGAATTAAACTTTTTATTTAAAATCTGAGAGGAGAGGAAGCATGGCTGATATCTGAGTGTAAGATGCCTTCTTCCTAACTGACCCCCCAGCTTCCCAAGTAATTGTTGGCAAAAATGTCTCTTGAAAAATGACATCAGCAAACTAATCAAGCTGCTACCAAAGCAGACAATTGTGCTACCAAACCCTTCAGAAGCAGCCAGGATTATTTTCTTTCTATATTTTGCAGGTGACAACATACATATACTCTCTTAGCCATTTTCTCATGGCTGGGACAAAACACCCAACACTCATTACTTCAAGGAAAAGAGGTCTAGTTTGGCTCGCATGTTCCTCTGTCTTTAAGGCAAGCACAGCATGGTGGAATGACCTACAAAGACCTAGCAGAGGAAAGTTACCTCCTCATGGAAGTGAGGAAGCAGAGAGAGAAGAGAGGTAACAGAGATAGAAGCACACTCTTCCGGGTCACACCCCCATGACCCACCACCTCCGACCTGGTCTCACCTCCACAGAGCACGTTCAGTTATGAGTTAACTCTCCTAAAGGGTACTGTGCCCCATCATCCAAGCAACATCAAAGACATGAAATACTTAGAGACATTTTCAATCTAATATGACAGTTAGCTGTATATAAACTATTTTTTTCCAGTTCCTCACCCCATCTTCTGCCAAGATAGAGACAAATGCCTAAACCAAACTCAAAGTCATTTTTACTACAGTCTGTGAAAAGTTCGACTCCAGTTAGTGTTTTAAATGCCAAAAGCCAACTATGTCTCCCCTCCCACTTCTTTACTGCCTCATGTTCTTTCTGCTTTCTGTCTACTGGAAATCATCTGGGATCCACATTTCAGTGCAATCACAGGATGCGGAGGGAAGCGTTCAGTGGTGAGGCAGCGAAAAGAGGGCAGAAACTGAATGACCGGGGTCAGAGTGAAAGCATTCATAAAAGCAAGCATCATCTCCAAGCTCCGTAGCTCCTTCTCAGGAATGGCTCCTCAAGGCAACACAGAAGCAGCAAATAAAGAGGCAGACACCAGGTGGGCAGCAAGTGAAACCCATGCAAGGCGATAGGCACCTCCAATATCAAGGTGAGGCCAGTCACTTAGATGTTCTGTAAAGAAAGCTAACACGCTTCCTGAAAAGGCCCATGCAGCTCTCCGAGTGAGCAATGCTCCTGAATTGTTATTTATCTACAGCCCCAGGTGCACGCTGAGCTCTATAATAGGTAGCAAGAGCCAAAACAAAGAGCAGAGCCCTTGCCCTGAAGAGGTTGCTGCCTAAAGGCCCATTTGGATACAGTTAGGCTCACAAAGCGACCAAGTAGAAAATAAACACAGCACAGACAGATCGTGGAATAAGACTTTGCTGCATGTGTCAGAGCTCTCAGAAAGACGGGAACTTTCCGAACAGTTGTGGATTTCGTTCCCTATTGGACTGAATTCTAAAAGAATCTGCCATTGATATGGATTTAAAGGGACCTTGGCAGGCTAAACATAGCAAGATGATTTTTTAAATAGTATCTATATTTGGGTACAAAATAAAAAGATGGGATCTGGAGAAAAATTCAATGAGATAAGCATAGCAAGATGATTTTTTAATAGTATGTATAATATATAGCTCCACACTTGGGTACAAAATACAAAGACAATTTGGGAGCCGATAAAGTTACCGCCCTTACCATGGCATTGTGGCTGACCTCCCCAAGCAACAATAGAAGGGAGCGTCTAGAATAAGAGGGAAAAGGACAGCCTCTGAGTAGGGTCTGAGTCAGAGGGGACACCCCGAGTCAAGTCGCTGAGACATCACATTCCACAGCAGTTAGAAGAGCAGGCTCTGGCCTCACACTGAAAGCTTAGAGATAGATCTGCTCCCTACCTGCCAGCTGTTCAACCCCGGGGAAAGACAGTTTGTTCCTCCGTGTTAGTTTCTGAAGAAAAAAAGACAGGGGAGGAAGCAAGGAAGGAAGAAAATGAAGAGAACGATGTTTTGCAAAAATTTGCATAATCTTGGCAATGCCTGGTACACAGTGAGATATTATTATAGCTGAGCTTCCAGGCCATAATCTCCCAGCTTCTCTTCCTTTTCTCCACTGAGATTATTTTCCTATGACTAGGGGTCTCTCAGCCCTGTCGCTGAGTTTCAATTCTGAGACCCTGTTGCAGTAACTGACCAGCACTCTGTGACACACACCTCCCTGGGTCTTCTTTGTTCTGATCTTTTAGAAAATTCTCCCCTTTTAATGCATCTGCAAACTAAACAGAACCCCAAGACTTATATTTGCAATGCACATCATTGGTTCTTTGTGTTATCATGACTCGTTAGCTTTAAGAAGTTTCACAATGTTTGGGTTTTTTTCCTTAAAATAGTAGGGCAAGTATATTTCAGTGTACTTGGGAAGCTAATGATGTAGGAAACTTTATAACCCACCTTTCTGGGCTCTGCCTAGGATGGATCCTCCTTTATTCTCTCAGCTCATCCTTCCAGCATCCAAACAACTGTTGTTTGTTGACAGGACCTCCCAGATGTTGACCAATCTGGGCTCCAACCACTTCTTGGCATATTATCTTCTTCTGTCTGTGTATTAGCCAGAATTCTCTACAGAAACATCACTGGAAACAATAGAGAGGAAGCAATAGATAGAGAAAGAAAGAAAGAAAGAAAGAAAGAAAGAAAGAAAGAAAGAAAGAAAGAGAAAGAGAGAGAGAGAGAGAGAAAGAAAGAAAGAAAGAAAGAAAGAAAGAAAGAAAGAAAGAAAGAAAGAAAGAAAGAAAGAAAGAAAGAAAGAAAGAAAGGAAGGAAGGAAGAAAGAAAGAAAGAAAGAAAGAAAGAAAGAAAGAAAGAAAGAAAGAAAGAAAGGAGTCAAGGGTAGGCAAATTTTTGTAGGAGTGGGCTCAGGCAATTATGGACACTGAAGTGTCCCACAATCTGCCACATGCAGGCTAGAAAACTAAGAAACCTAACTGGTATAACTCAGCCCAGGACCAAAGGCCTGAGATCCAAGGGAGCTGAGAGTATAAGTTCCAGTGTGAATCCAAAGACATGAGAACCAGGAGCATCAGTGCGCAGAGGCAGCTCAAGTGGAGAAAGGATTCACTTTTCCTGACCTTTTGTTTTGTTCAGACCCCAAGTCATCAGATGATGCCTACTCGTTGTTTACAGATCTTTACTGATGCCTACTAATCTCTACTCAGTCTACAATTCAAATGCTTATTTCTTCCAAAATGAAAAGATCTCTCAGAGACGTACCTAGAAATGAGACAGTATCAGCTATCTGGACATCCCATGGCTTTGTCAAGTTGGCACATACACTTTGCCACCACAGATCCGATCTCTCTTAATCGACTCTGCATGGATGAGGTCTGTGATCCCCACTCTCTTTTAGGCCTGGTACTTCCCTGCAAATTGAGCCTACAGAGAGGCTGACTTTGCCAAGACATGCCATAGACCATCTGTTCTAGCAGCTCCCAAGTTGCCCAACTTTGGCAAGGCAATGCCCAAAGCCCCCACCTCCCTCAAAGACACTTGTCTGATTGAGGGAGGGAGTGTGCCCCAGCAAGACATTTTGCTCTCTTTTCAAATCTTGGATCACACCATTCCTTCCAATATGCTATTACTGCATTTTGGCTACTGCAGTGAGAACACTATCAACAGGAGCCAAGCACCACCTCCAGCTTCTCATTGGATGCTACATGTTGATTCCACTGCTATTAAAGCTCATTTGTTTTGATGAAAGACTACTTGTAATCACTCGCTCTGATTGGTATTTGCTCTTTCTCCAGTGATTGCTTGCACCACCGCAGCCTGTTCAGAGTCCTATCGTCATTACCTATTCATGCATTCTATGTGCTAAGACTCCTTCCCTTACTGAGTGGCTTTTTACTTGGCCTTTTCTGCATATCATCCTCTCAGAATATACCATCTGGAAAAATGGAGCACCAAACATGGCTTTAAATGTACAAGAAAAAATAAAGAGACTTTTCATCACCTCAAATTAGACCCAATTTTCCCACTTTGTTGCCACCCTCACAGGAGCTGGCACTCTGTTCAGAAGCTGTCCCTGTTTCCTCTATCCATGACAGGCAAGAAGAGCAGAGGAGAGGAGGGGAGAGAAGGGAGGGGGAAGGAAGGGGAAAGAAGGGAAGGGAGGAAAAGGAGATCCAATGCATTAGATAGATTTGGCTAGATTGATGTCATTGCTCATTAAGAAAACAGGCAATCTGCTTCTCGTTCTCATTGGAGAAAATAAATCAGCACAGAGCCCATCCAAATAACGTGTTGAAAATGATCAACGTTATCCAAGGGAGAAGATGATTGATCCTTTATTTCTTACACCCTCTCATGCATAATGCATGAAATCCAGGGTGTCCTCAGCTCGCCTAGGGACCTCACAACGATGCACCACATTACCATGCAGAACACTCATTCTGAATTTCTAGTGACAGTCTCCATATCCCTGAGCAAGTAGAAGCCAGGAATGCTTCAGAATTTGAGAGTCCCTGATAGCAGAATGATGGATTCTTGAATCCCTTCCAGGCCTTTCTATAAGCACATTCATGACTCATGGAAAGTTCCAAAGAGAATTTGTACCTCAATATTCTCTCATACCAAACAAAATGGGTCGTATAATGTTCTTTCAAAATATCAGTGAAGAGATGTTTCAAAAATGGGGCTCTTTTAAGGAACCACAAATGAAGGATATACTTAACCAGGGAAAAAACACTGTTGACTTTTCATTGCAGTCATTACGCTTTAGAGACCAAGGGTTGTGATTTTAAAGAAAGCTGGTTTCTCAAATATTGTATCTTAAGTTGAGACTATTTCTTTTCTTTTTGCTACTTCTCCATACTTGCTAAATAGTGCTAGTGATAATAGTAATGATAAGAATGATGGCAGTTTAAGATCTAACATATTTATTTGCTACACTAAAGAATCCTTTGTATGTTATCTTATCCAGTATAAAGCAAGGCTTCAGGCTGTCAGATAGCTCAGTGGATTAAAGCTCCCACAAGCAGGAACAAGGGCCAGGGGTCCAATCCCTGGGCCTGCTGGGCCCAGCCCCCTTTCCCAGGACATGCTAAAAAACGGCATGGTGCCATGTGCCTGTAATCCCAGTTCTTGGGAGGCTGTAAACAGGTGGATCACTAGGAGTCCAATCTAGTAGTGAGACCCTGAACACTCCATAGACTCTTCCCTAAAATAAACAAACAAACAAACAATAAATAAATAAAGCAAGGTTTAGAAAATTTAGTTAACTTTCCCAATGTTCCTGGATAATAACCTATGAAAGCCAAAGCCAACATTGCTAGTCCCTACCTATGAATACTGTTAGGCTGGAATTGGTCACGGTCAAAATGAAGAAACCAAAGTACAAAGTGGAAGTAATCACCCTCAACAACTACAGCCAGCCCATGGCCTTTGTAAACTAACAAAAATGGAAAAGAACCAATGAGTTTCAACTCTGACTACAAGCCAGTCAACATAATTGGACTTTTACATAACTTT
This sequence comes from Myocastor coypus, assembly GCA_004027025.1. Taxonomy (NCBI): domain Eukaryota; kingdom Metazoa; phylum Chordata; class Mammalia; order Rodentia; family Myocastoridae; genus Myocastor; species Myocastor coypus. The sequence continues at coordinate 16,232 of PVJA010029764.1, forward strand.
TACTATTAATGTTAATTAAAGTTATAACCCATTGAAAGAGTGGGTGATACCAGTCTGTGCTGATTACTCAGAGATTGTTTTCCATTGTGAAAACCTGCTTCTATATTTTCTTCAGAGGATGCCTGGCCTGGGATCCTGCAGGTTTCTACTTCACCTGCTGCCCCCTGTTCATATGGACACCAGAAAAACTACAGACTAGATGAGGAGGATGGATTTGATCCTGATGGTATATATATAAAAAAAAAAAAAAACTTTATGGATTTCTCAGCTGATGGGTATTTTGGTTGTTTCAAAGACTTAGCTATTAAACTATGCTGCTGTACACCCATATGCACATGTATTGCTATGATATGATGTTTTTAATTCTTCCAGAAAGATGACTCAGCCATAAAGAAGAAACTTGAAACACTCCTAGGCAAATGGATTCATGTTAAGACCATACTCTTAAGGGAAATAAAGTGTGCATGTGTATATCACATTGAAAGAGGTAAATAAGGACCAAAACATGTAATTGATAATGTGAAATAGAAGTTATTTAAAAGAAATGGGAGCTAGGGAAGGATAGGGAGAAAAGAAAGGGAGGAAAGAAATAGATGATAAAAGGAGGATAGAATGGAAACCAAGCTTTGTAAATGGGGAAGGGAAAAGGGGCTGTACAGATTGCAAGAATAAAAGAAGAACCAGGATATAGCATGTACAAATTCCCTATGATGAATGTGATCATAATGTATATCTATTATTTTATTTAATAAAATAAATAACAAAAAAATATAAGGCAGGTAAACTCATAAAAAGGAAAAGGTTATTTTGGCCCATAATTTTTGAGGTTTAAGAGCATGACCTGTCATGATGGAACACATCACTGCAGTTCATGGCAGAGCAAAACCACTCACATTATAGACAGAACGTAAAAGAGAAGTAGGAGGGGGTCCAAGGTCGCCCTTCCGCTTCAAGGTCTTGTCCCAGCCAGCTAAAGACCTGTCACAAGTCCCCACCCCTTCACATCCCACCTTTCAATAGCACCACCTTGGACATCCAACTCTTTAATACCTGACCCTTTAGGGAACACTTATTCAGACCATAACAGAGATCAGTGTAGTTCTGCCAACTATAAGTACTCTGTACTGTAACAGTGGATACCCAGAGACCAGGAAGAGAGGATCAGTAGCATCTGTGTGTCCTGACAGAAAATATGCCTGAAAAGCACTAGACCAATGGATGATTGTAATTTACAACTATGTCTATGCTGTGTATGTTCAGATGAGTGATGAATCAAAAGAATGAGAAACTGGGAGCAAAGAATCATTACTGACTGTAAGCCTACAAGTCAGAAACTACTCAAATGAAAAGAACATTAAAAGAGTCGGCTCTTCCCGCGCAAGCACCACTCCCAAACCCATCAGGCACCCCATCTGGCAACCTGTCTGGCCCATGCTCCTGCCAGGTAAGGACCCTCAGCCCACCTCCATTCTTTGGCTCCTCATTCGCGAGCTCCAGTCCCGAACCCATCAGGCACCTTGTCTTGCCCATGCACCTGCCAGACTCCTCAACTCCAGAGCTCCAACACCACCCACAGTCCCAACCCACGGGGCCTCACAGTAGCCAACAACCTGAGCTCTGACACACAGCCAGGCACATCTGGAGGGGAACCAACTTGGATCCGGCACAAACTCCCATAGGTGCCAACAGCATAACTTCACCAAGTGCAGAGATCACTGCCACACAAAATGATAATGACAAGGAGTAAGATGCATTCTCAGGGCCCAAGCCCACCCAAATCAAATGCAGGAGACACTACCACAGAAGAAAATAAGAATCATGCAGCTGAAACCTCTGAATCTGAAGTAGACAGAGGATCATAAATAGCTACTTTGAGAATCTTTACTCTCACAGAATTGAAGACTCAGATGAAATGGGCAGATTTCTAGAAACATTACCAAAATTGAATCAAGAAGATATGAGAACTCTCAATAACCCAATAACAGCCAATGAAATACAAAATGAAATAAAAAGCCTACCGACAAAGAAAAGTCCAGGATCTAATAGATTCACCTCTGAATTCTACAAGAAATTTATAGAAGACATAATCCCAGTGCTCCTCAAACTCTTCATTGAAATTGAAAAGGAAACAATTCTTCCAAAATCATTCCTAGAGGCAAGTATTATACTAATACCAAAACCAGAGAGAAATGCAACTACAAAGGAAAACTATAGGACAATTTCTCTCATGAACATAGATGCAAAACTCCTCAATAAAATCCTCACCACTAGAATACAACAAATCATCAAGAAGATTATACACCATAACCAGGTAATATTCATTCCAGGGATGCAAGGATGGTTCAATATATGCAAATCTATAAATGCAATACACTATATCAATAGAGCCAAGAACAAAAATCACATGATCATCTCAATTGATGTCGAAAAGGCCTTTGACAAAGTGCAACACTCATTCATGTTCAAAGTCCTACAGAAAATTGTAACAGAGGACCTCTACCTCAATGTGATAAAAGCCAACTATAACAATCCAACAGCTAAAATAATTCTAAATGGGGAAAAACTGAAGTCTTTCACTCTCAAATCTGGTACAAGACAAGGATGTCCCCTATCACCACTCCTATTCAATATAGTTCTGGAATCGTTAGCTACAGCCATTAGACAAGAAAGAGAAATAAAAGGAATAAGAATAGGTAAAAAAAATTAAAAAGTAGTAAAACTATCACTATTTGCAAATGACATGATAATCTACTTGGAAGACCCAAAGAACTCCACCAAGAAGCTATTGGAATAAATGCACAAATTCAGTAGCATAGCAGACTACAAATTCAACACACAAAAGTCAACAGCATTCCTCTACACAGATAACAAACACACTGAGAGAGAAATTAGAGAAACAGTACCTTTTATAATAGCACTGAAGAAAATGAAATACTTAGGAATTAACTTAACTAAGGAAGTAAAAGATATTTTCAATGAAAACTACAGTACTCTGAAAAGAGAGATCCCAGAAGATTTCAGAAAATGGAAAGATATTCCCTCCTGGATAGGAAGAACCAACATTGTAAAGATGACTATACTCCCTAAATTTTTGTACAGATTTAATGCAATTCCTATCAAAATACCATCAACATACTTCACAGACCTGGAGAAATCACTCCTAAAATTTATTTGGAACCAAAAATGACCCAGAATTGCAAAGACAATTCTGGGCAACAAATGTAAGGCAGGAGGTATTACAATTCCTGACCTCAAGCTATATTACAAAGCTACAGTAATAAAATCAGCATGGTACTGGCAAAGAAATAGACCTGAGTAACAGTGGGATAGATTAGAAGATGCAGAAGCAGATACAAACACACTCAGCCACCTTATCTTTGACAAAGGGGCCAAACACACTTACTGGAAGAAAGATAGCCTCTTTAACAAATGGTGCTCAAAAAAACTGGCTCTCTACATGCTGAAAACTAAAACTTGACCCAAGTCTAAATGGATTAAAGATTTAAATATTAAAAGACAAACATTAAATCTCCTGGAAAAGAAAGTGGGATAAAATCTTGAAGACATCAGAGTATGGAAAAAATTCATGGACAAAAATCAAAATGCACATTTAACACTTGAAAACATCAACAAATAGGACCTCCTCTGGCTAAAAATTTTTTGCACGTCAAAAGAAAATATCAACAGAGTGAAAAGACAACCCACAAATTTCAAAAAGATTTTAACTAATAAGTACTCAGACAAAGGTCTTCTAACTAGACTATAAAGAACTGAAAACCATTATGGTCCCAAAATTCAAGGACCCAATCCAGAAATGGGCATCTGAGATGAACACATACTTCTCAGAGAAAGAAATTCAGCAAGCCTATAAATACATGAAGAAATGCTCCACATCACTAGCCATCCATGAAATGCAAATTAAAACAACACTTAGATATCTCACCCCAGGAAGAATGGCTATCATAAAGAAATCAACCAGCAACAAATGCTGGACAGGCTGTGGGGAAAAAGGAACACTTCTCCACTGCTGGTGGGAATGCAGATTGGTGCAACCATTATGGAAACCAGTATGGAAGATCCTTACAAAACTAGAATTGGAAGTTCTATTCAATGCAGCTATCCCTCTACTGGGAATTTTCCCAGAAGAACTGAAAAGATCATACCATAGTGATATCTGTGCACCTATGTTTATAGCAGCCCAATTTGTAATAGCCAAATCTTGGAAACAACCAAAATGCCCATCATATGGTTGAAAAAGATGTGGTATTTCTATACAATGGAATATTACTCAGCTATAGAGAATGATAAACTGAAAGACTTCATATATGAATGGATGTATATTGAGCATATACTCAAGTGAAATAAACCAGACCTACATTTGTAAATACCGTATAGTCTCCCTAGTATAAGAAATCTAAATAGAATAGTATAAGAATAGTATAAGAAATCTGAATAGAAATCAAAGATTTTTGAAGCAACACTAAAACTATGCTTGGAATGCATGTCATTCGGGACTTTTAGGTGTGTACTGCTTCTAATGTAAACTCAGTTACTGCTATACTCTCTCTCAAGTAAATGGTTATTTAACCAAAATAATAAAAAGGGGTATTAATTGAGAATAAGAGAGATATTCAAGCAAAATGTCATAGGCATGACAGGCTACAATTTTGTACATCCATCGATTTCTAAATATATGTGTAAAAATATGTAACTGATTTTATCACATTCTATAGAGATTTATTAGAATATCAATGATTGAAGGAAAATAGCAATGTCAAGCCAAGTCTAAGATGTTTGATATTCATAAAAGCAGTGATGTTGATTACTTATGTGTAATAGAGTAATAGTATCACAAAGCTTCTTTTCTGGAGGGTTGAGAATGTAAGTTAACTGATCAAAAATTGGAGAAAAAGAAAGGCTATGAGGATAGCCATCATTTTGGCTCTAGCCCTTCAAGGTCAGTGAGGACTCAGGACATAAGATAACCTGTGCTGTAACATCCTATAACTCAGTGGTTTCCCAAATTTTCTGGTCAAGGAGATTATGGGGCCTCAGAGGAAAGGGATAAATGAAGTATAGTGTGCCTAGGGAGAGTCACCTGTGGAGAAAACATTCTCTCAGGCTTTCACAGAGTGCCAACGGGTCAGGCAATGGCTGTGACTCATCTAAAAGTACATGAGGCTTTGGAGGGACACAAACCACACAAGCCCTTTTCCCCCTTCACACTCAAGTCCCTTTCTTCTTTAACACTGAAGCCCCTTTGCCTTCATTGTTTCCCCTGTTCTTGCTACTGTCTATTGATCTTCTTAATACATTTTTTTAAAGGAATTACCAAGGCCCAGCCAGATAGCTCAGCTGACTAAGGCAGCTAGGTGCAGGGACCAGGATTCGATCCCCAGTGTGCCCTGCCAGCCTGGTCCCAGGGGGTGGTGAAAACTGTGACTGAGACTGGGTATACTGGTGGCAACTGTAATCCCAGCACTTGGGAGGCTGAAAACAGGAGAATTACTATGAGTCTGATCTGTGTAGTGAGACCTTGAAGACCTCGTACTAAGTATATACTCACACACACACACATATATATAAATTGCCATTAGAGTATGCATTGGAACCCAGAGAAATGTGACTTCTCTTTTCTTTCAGGACTTCTTAATTTTTTGTGTTGATTACATTTCACTCTTACTATTAAAAGAATGGACAAAAGTGACAGTACCTTACAGAAGTGAAACTTCTCATCTCTTGTGGATTTTTTCAGCAGACCATCTGCTACACTAACATGATTTGTTGGCCCACTAAAGTTCAACAGGTGTCGCTAGGAAGGATCCAGCCTCGTGGCTGGGTGGGTGGGAAGCCTGCATCCCCTGCTGAACCCACAGCACACTCAGGTGTGTGTGCACCTGACGATCTGCAGCAGAAATGCTTATCTGTAGTACTGAGAAATCACCTGGGCAAGCGCCTGTTCTCTGCCTCTGAGACCTTCATAATGAACAGAGTATGTGACTTATTGTCACGTGTCTTCCAAGCAGTTGGTTGGAAGGTGGTTGCAGTTGCACTGCTAAGTAAGGAGGTGGTTCTTAGCAGTGAGAACCAAGTTGCTAGAGAAAAGTCAAAGTTTGAACGCTGAGGATTATTCTTTTTCTTTTTCTTTTTCTTTTTTGGTCTGAGGCTTATTCTCATGTCAGAAATGTCTTCAATTTGGAAGACAAAGGAAAAGTTAATGAAACATGTGTGACCACCAAATCTGTCCTTCACATCTAACACCTGCCACCAGCCACCAGCCCTCTTTATCCAAACACACACCCATATCTATCTACAGACAACATTATTGTCACCTCTTAGCATTCTCAAAAAAAAAAACACCAGCGATGTCATGGATACCAGCTTTGGGGTCCCACATGTGTGTCCCATGAGTGCAATTACAGCCTGTGTCCACCCAAGCTGGGCCGGCTGACCCATATTGTAAGGTCTTTATTAAACAACAGCCGCACCTCCCCCTCCTGTTGTGGAAAGGTAAGAGCCAGAGATCCTCACGCAGCCTGGCCTGCTAACAGCTGTTTTATCATTCCTCCTACCATCCGCGAGAGTGCCACGGAAAACTCCCAACTGTGAGGCAAGGATGATTGGAAACACTGGGCTCCAGATTAAAAGCAAGAAAATCACACCAAACCTCAGACAGATTTTTTTTTTTCGGGCTTCACACAGAGGCCTCCCACCATCACTGCCTTCTTGATTGAACTGTTAAAGTTTAATGAATTATTATCTTGTTCCTGTGGAAAACTAGAGCTTAGCACTTTATTTTTCACTAAAAGCTCTGTGTGCTGACTGGAAATTTTCTCACTAATGCTGATTTTTTAAAAGATTATGCATTCATGCACACAGAAGCACGCCCCCCCACACACACTTGCACACCCTAATCACGGGCTCTCCAGGTATCTCCATCTTCCCCATTCCCCCGACACCCTCCCCAGACAGCTTCCAGATGGGTCATGTTCCAACTCATCCTCACATCAGCAGTGGATACATCAAAAAGAAAAGATGGAGACAACACCAAATGAACAACCCAGAGAAAGCCAAGTGGATACAGAGAGGCAACTTTCATTTTCACATTTATATAGTTACAGAATCTACTGAATGTGTATGTGAAATAAAATCTGAAATTTGTTTACCTATGGTTTGGGGTTTGAGATTTTTTTTTTTTTTGACATTTGTTAGAAAATTTCAGTTTTAAAAAGGTGAGGAATAAATAGTGGCTGGAGAACTGGAGAAGACTGTGTGGTGAATTATTCATCTGAACTGGGCCATTCCAGGTCACAAGACAGGAGACTTCTTATAATCTTACACATAATAGAGATCTAGGGTGAGAGGAGCTCCGTTAAACCAACTCATACTGCATTCAGCTCTGCAGAACGCAGCACTGATAAAGCATCAGGAGACCCATGAGGAAACCATGGGAGATAAGAGTCAGGTACCATGGAAAAGCAGCTCAGAAGAAAAACCTGTTTTTTAAAGTCACTTTGTCCAGAAGGGCAGACAAAGAAAAAATATTGTGCAAAATTCCTTCTCCTCCACTGGCTTCATGCCACGATTATTAGGATGACTGTAATAGTAGACTACACAGCACATTTTTGGTGTGGAGGGGAGAAGACCAATATACAGACTACAACTAGATTTGTTTGGCATAGGAAAATATTTTGTGTATTTTGTATGTAAAGAAAATTTTGGAAATTACAGAAAACTCAGAAAAAGGAAAAACTCTAACAACTCAAATTTGAACAACTATTAGTAATATGGTATAAATCCTTTCATCTATTTTGTGTGAATACATATATGATATATTTCTGACAATGATCATAAATTTAAAACCACATGTATATAAAATGGTATACAATACATATATTGCATCCCAAAGTTTGAGATATATATATATATATATATATATATATATATATATATACATATATATCCCTGAAATTAGATTTATTAGATTTACATTATATATATTGCTTATAATGTGGCATTTTGGGGCCCAGAGAGATAGCTCAGAGGCATAAGCACCAACCTGGCAAGTACAGGGAACTGAGTTCAATCCCAGGCCCCACAGGTCAGGCAAATCCTCTCGGCCCAGATCCCCCAGGCCCGCGGTCTTCACCCCAGGTGCCCGGATGTGCTGTCTCAGCCCCAGATGACAGGGGGAGCCCATGAGGCAGGAAAATAAATAAACTTTTACAAATAAATAAAAATAATGTGGTGTTTTTCATTGAATACTTTAGTACTTAAATTATAATGTAATAATGTTCTAGGTTTAGCCCTATTAAAAATGCTTTTAAACTCTAATATATATGTTATTTTTTCAATTTTGAATATTTATTAAGAAATGGGAATGAATAAAATGGACATTGATGGGGTTAAAACAAAGGTTTTTAGATGATTTGTAGTTCTACTTCTTGATAATTTTTTGAGTACATGGTTGTAAACAATAACGATTGCATCCACTGTGGCAGGTCAGTTCCTGTACATAACACGTTTCATCCTCTTCCACTCGCCTGCCTCTACTTCTTTCTGTATCTTGGTCCCCTTCCTGTTTTGCAAAAATAAAGGCTTAAATACAGCACTAAAGGCTGTGTAGGCCCAAAATGCCTCTGCCAACTCCCCAACAAAAGACAGTCTGCTAAGGGCCAGCTTTTTTTGCATTCTGACTGATGTTTCCATTACTATAACAAATACTCAAGACAAATCAATGTATAGAGATGAAGGTTTACTCTGGCTCAATCATGGGTGTGTTGTCCATGGATCACTTGGCCCTGTTGCTTCTGGGTCCATGGTAATGCAGCCCATCGTGGCAGGGAACATGTGGTGGAGCAGAGCTCTCACGCATCACAGCGGGGAGGAAAACTTAAGGGGGCTCCAGTTAGGGGCAGGAATTAAGATGACAGTTTTTAGGGGAAACCAGTCTTATGCTGTTTTTCTCCTCTACAAGATGCTTCAGAGAATGATTTTTTTTTTTTTTTTTTTTTTTTGTACCAGGAATCAAACTCAGGACCTTATGCTTTCCAAGCAGGTGCTGTGCCACTGAGTTATATCTCCTTCCTGCCCAGAGACCAAATGTATAGTTCTATTAGGTCAAAGGTCTCTGGGCATGTACAGCATGATGATCAAGAGAAAGAAAAGATAAGAATATAAATTCATGTGTGAGTCCAAGCAAGGACATTCTTTTAAATTTCTTTTGCATTCAAAAATATAATCATCTTTTGTCCTTACTTCACCAGTATCACTAATATTTTCATTTTATTGATTTGTTTATCTTTTTGAATCAGGGTCTCACTATACACTTCAGGCTGGCCTTGAGCTCACTTGTAGCCCAGACTGGTCTTGAACTGGCAATGATTCTCCTGCCTCAGCCTCCCGAGTGCTGGATAATGTTTTTAAAGCAATTTACCTAGCATCAAGCAGTTTTCTGACAAGTAAAAGTCATATACCCAGTCTTGGGTTTTGCAATGTCACACGCAGCATCATTGAATGGTCTGATAAATAAGACAAGTTAAAGTCTCTACACTTCAGTTTCTATATCCAAAATCCACAGTACTGGTGCTATAATAGACCCTTATCCTGAACAATTGAGTGCTATAATTAGTTTTATAAATACAATATCAGTTAAAACATGGATCCCAAAATGATACAAGCACACCTTAAACATTTTACAATAATGTAAATCATATAAAAATTCACTTCAAATGTCAAGACTTTTTTAAAAATTGGAATATCCTACAAGCAGTGGCAGAGTGTATATTTAGTATGCATGAGGTTCTGGGTTCCTTTGTTAGCACCAAAAATTTTTTTATTATATTTATGGTCATCTTTCTTGCATAAATCACACCCACACACAATTGTAAGTTTTACATTCTTGGGGAGGCACAAGCATATATAGGCACTTGTGAGATCATCTAGATGCATAATCTTTCTAGATTTGCCACACTAAATACACACACACATGTACACACACACACACACACATACACACACACACATGCTTGGATAATTGTACTGCTAATTTCTACTGGTCTATTGAAAGGAACAGTTACTACTTAATGTTTTTTTCTTTCTTCCTTTTAATTTTTTTTTTTTTTTTTTTTC
>PVJA010029765.1:0-26363 GCA_004027025.1 Myocastor coypus
AGAAAATCGATTTTCTCCAATGTGCTCCACATCTTGGCAAGGCAGGAACTTACTGCCCCATTCTAGAGGTGAGGAAGTTGAGGCGAGGAGGGCCGCCCCACCAGTGAGTGGGAGAGGTGACCTGAGAGCGTGTGCGGGTGGTCTGGGGCCCCGCGGGCTGCTTGCGCCTCACTGGGCCACGTGCTCCTCTGCTGGTCTGCGGAGGAGGCTTCGCAGGGCAGAGGTGCCTGGCATTCCCGGGGAGGACAGAGGACTGCGCTCCATGTTGGAGGGCGGTTAAACCCGAGGAAGGTGAGGACGTTCTAGGTAGGACGACCAGCTTCCCCACGCACAGAAGGCAGAAGCATGCCACGCGAGGGCGGCAGCCCGAGCTCGGTGGCCCGCACGCATGGAGTTCCGAGGAACCTCGGGGAAATGGTGTTTTCAACCATTTGGGTCTCCAGGTCTTCTTCCCTGAATCTCATCAACTGGTTTCTCCTTGCTCCGTTGTTTGATTTCTATTTTCTGCTCAATGTTTCCACCAGTCTGAGGTGGAGCCTCAGAAGACTTCGTGTGTTAAGTTTGGCTTCCGCTTCCTAGGCAGGGGCCGTGGCAAGCGGGGATAATTGCACCATCTCAAGTTTTCCCTGACAGGACACCGTAGTAGAGTACCCGGCTGCCACCACTTACCCCTGCATGCACGGCTGCGGTCCTAAGCCCCCTCGACCTCCGTGCAAGTCTCACGGAAAGCTGAGCCTCCCGGCAGGCGAGCGGGCTTGAGGAGAGGGCGGAGGCAGACTGAGCGACCAGCGGAGAGGCAGGCAGAGCGCAGGCTGCAGGGCCAGCTTGGATAAACTATTTTCCATTCGATGTTCTAACACACCGTTGGAACTCATTTCTCTTGATTCAAAAAAAAAAAAGAAAAGAAAAGGCATTTTCACTCGGGCCTCCAACTCGCTCCCCCAAGCCCTCTTCACTTTTCTGTGTTTGACCTTCTAAAGAGGTACTGTCACTATTTCATTTTTAAAAGAGGTCAGTAGGAGATATGTCAGAGAGAGAGAGAGAGAGAGAGAGAGAGAGAGAGAGAGAGAGCGAAAACCACAGGCAAAATTTCTGCGCAGATATTTCAGAAGGATTCATAATTCTACAGCCATATACAAATGATCCATTTTGTTAATCTGAATTTTGAGGGTCATTAAAATTTTTTTTCTCTGCTCTGGAGTAGTTTATTACTTAGAAAGAGAGAGAGGGGAGAAAAAAGCTAGTTTAAAACCAGGTAAGGGAAGAAAGCTGACAAAAAACATAAATTAGAGGAAGAACTTAATTTAAAAAGTGTCAAAAAGGATGGATGGTCTTAGTTCAATAATAAAGCCTGGTTCGAGAGCCTTCTATCTTTAAATAAAGCGTTCAAGCACTCTATTACCTGTATACAACCAATCTTTGATTTCCAATCTAAGTCTATTTTTGCCTCTCGTGATTAGCATACAAATGTGGAAAAGGAAAAAAAAAAAACTCGTTACATGCGTGACGATTAGGACATGGCTCCACTCTCCCACCGGGGGTCTGTCAGGCCGGAGGTGATGAAATGAATTGCTGCTTGGCGGGCTCCGTGGAGGTAAATCTTGCCTGAAAATGACGCCTATCCATCTCCTTCCATTTTTATTCTAAGTTCATCATGCACTCTGCGAACACATGAGCATATATTTGCTTTAAACGAAAGACAGCGCGGTAGCTTGCAGTGCTGGCTGGCACATGGGAGCGGGGAGGGGGGGGGTGCGCTCACCCGGCGACTCCTGCTCTGCACAGGTTAGCCCTGAGCAGGGAGGTCTGGCCCAAGTGTGGAGCTCTCTCTTGTCAAGAATCATGCGCTCGGTGTGAACAGCCAGAGGCCCAAGTTTGGAGGTGTGGAGGCTTATGTCAGTCAGAAGGAAGGAACTGAGCTCACCTTGTGTCTGAGCACAGTATTGAAAACAAAACTTCTCTCATGAAAGCTGCATCGCATTTTGTATGAGTGACACATAAACTGGCCAAACCTGAAGTTTAGAACTCTCCACTAACATTCCTAGGAAGAGCCACTTGGACAATTCCCATCTACGAGCGCTGCCTCCAAGGCCTTTCCAGAATCTTCTCTGAAGGATCAGACCCTGGGCAGGAGGAGTCCTGACTTGCACCCTGTGCCAACACAGTGAGCCCCAGAGCTCCGGGCCTCATGCAAAGGGCCCCACAGAGGCAGAGGTTAGATCGCCACTGGGAGCTGCTGACGGATGGCCCCATTTACATCAAAGGCAGTTATTATGCATGAAACCACTCAAGCATCATTTTTTTCAGGGAGCTCAACCAGGTAATTTTTCAGTTCCCTTCTGGTTCAGGGTCAGAAGCAAATGAAGGACCTCGGGTTGCCTTCATTTGGGGACAGTGGTGGTTCCCATCTTATTTACAGTAAATTCGTTTAAAGGGTGTCCTAGTGAGGAACTACATCAAGGTGTCCTTTCCTGGAGCCTCACGGAGGCTGGGTGGAAGCTCTCCTAGGCTGGCTGGCCCATCTGCACGGACGGAGGCTCTACCTCAGCAGACCAGCTGTACCAGAACTTGCCCGTCCAAGTCATGAACCTGTGAGCCCCGGAAAGCAAGGAGGCAGCCACCAAAGGCGAATCCACATGGAAAACACTGTGGGCCAGAACCCTAAGCCCCACCTCAGCTTCAAGGGTCAACTGAGTCTGAACTTAAAGGCCGTGCCATCTTGCTCCCCTTAGAGCTATGGTTTTATTTTTATTTTAAACTTTATTTATTTACATTATGGCCAGCTCAGCCTGCCCTGGGGGTGGGACTGGTGCAGCATGTGGTGCCAGGGATCAAATTGCAGTCCCTGCAGTTGCCTAAGCAGGTGCTTTAGACTGCTGAGCTATCTTGCCAGCCCTGAGTTATAGTCTTAGATCCAGTTGCTGGACAAAAAAAAAAAAAAAAAAAAAAATTACTGCTATGGTCTAGGAGCTGCCCTAACACGATTTGTAATGCCTGGGCAGTGCACTAAAGACTAACAATAATGTATTACTTACAAATAACACCATATATTATGTAGTACACATGTGACCATAGGAAGAAAGCCTCATCCTTCCTTGTTTGCATGGAAACTGAGTCTCTAATAAATTTAATCAAATTAAGCAAAAATAGCAAACAAGGTGAATTTGTATTTTCCTTCTGAAGAAATCAGCAAGGGTTATACTCTGTATGCTGGAAATGAAAGGACAAGATGTGACAAACATTACGCTGGGCACCGGCCCAGGGAACAGGAACACTGGCATGAAAATACTCTGCTTCTACTTTTTTCTGTGAAGAAGGGAAGCTGTCTTATGGATAAGCAGGTAGCAAGGGGCATTCTGAACACCGGATGTCCTCTCAGCTGTCTGTCCCAAAGTCCTATGCACGGTGCCTGTGGGCCCTCGTCCGGGGTTCTCTCCTGCCCCTTGGCTCTGTGGGTGTGGCCAGTTCTGGTCCATGCAGAAGAGTTGGGGCTTCTCTGTGTCATCCAGCAGGGCCTTACAAAACACTGCGCTGGCCTCTGCCTGGGATGCTCAGCTCCGTGCCCTTGGGTGCTCCACATTGCCCTCCTCAGTGACTCTAAAAAGAATGGCAAAAGACAAAAAGCTAAATCGCATGCTACGTAATGCCATGGAGTAGAAGCTTCAGCTGCTTCACGCGGGTGGAGAAGCCATCCTTGGCGGAGCGCCTTGCGGATGCCTAAACCTCTACACACGCAGCGTCGGAGGTCCAGGGGGAAAGTCCGTAATTGTTAGGATCTATTAACTTCTAACCTCCTACAGATAGGGTGGAGGCCGTCATAAAACAATTTTTAATTGCGTGCGTTCTGTGTGCCCGTTTGTTCATAGGAAAGAGGCCAGAATAACTTCATTGTACACAGATCCTATATCTGAGATTTTTCATCCTTTATTTGAAGGGAGGAGACGGGATTGATTGACAGGCTAATTCTAAACATTAGCGTCTTGGTATTACAAAACCAAGGCTTTGTGTTTGTTTGCTTGTGGAATGAGGAATTGTAGATGAGTCTCATTATTGAAAAACACTCAATTGTAAATCTGAATAAAAGTAAAAAAAAAAAAAAAACAATTAAACTCAATAGACACGCACTGGAGTCAAACGCCTTCGTCTCTATTCCCAGGAATCACCAAAGAGCAAGCCGAGCCAAGGCTTTTCCCTGTAGAACTGCGTGTCAGTAGCTTATTCATTTTATGATAATAACACACCGCAGCCCACAGTGTGCAGATTTTGTTTGATAAGCACACACCTGAGGCCATTTAAGACATTAAGAACAGGTACTCCTAAGCAGTAATGTCTTCAGGCGTGATCACATCTCCTCGCAGATATTTTATGCAGGCAGAATATATTGAATCAAACATTTCTTCCATTGATACGCACGCACAAGATGCAGCCCGTTCTGTTGGCCTTTGCACTGCCATACGATGCGGTGCCACCTGGCCTCCAACTCCCCCGCACCTCTTACACCAGTGCAGTCCTGTGTGGAAGCGACACTGCTGCACTATAGCCTCGGAAGGCGCAGCCTTTACACGCTGTGCGGCGGTGATTATTGTCAGCATTGAGGTGCAAAAGCGCTGCCAGTGATCATAGCGCTAAGTTCTGCAGGTTAAATATGTTTCTCAAGGAAAAGTTCATACCATCTATCTGCTTTAGGAATTTGGGTCAAGTCCATCTTTATTGACATGTTCACAAGTTAAGTACTTTTTATTTTTCCTAAAAGAACAGCTCATAGCATGGACTTTAGACATTTTCAGTAACTCGAGTTTACGTACGTACGTACTTGTAGGCTGTGCACATACCGTGTTAAATGAAAGGAGAGCACATTCTATTATAAAACTGGAAAATAAGAATTTAAAAGGAGATGCATCATATTAGGGTTTTGGTTTACTATCCAATATACCCAAAGGTGAGCACAGGAGGTGTAGTAGGGGAAAAAGAGCAGCTATAAATGTTAAACTAGACTATGCTCCATCCAAAAAATTTAAAAGGAGTAGGTTTGTAACTCAGTGAAAAGGGCCTTTAGTGCAATTCTCAGAATGAATGAATGAGTAAAAGAATGGATAATAAGACGAACCTCTCCAGATTAAAATGAAAGCACTCATCAGCTGTATTATGAAATTTGTTCAATAAGAGAAAAAGCTTTAAAGTCACTTTGACATTCAATGGAATAATTTCCAATAAGCTTTTTTGATAACCAATTAAAGTAAAGGTGGGGGTCAGTTCATTTTGCCTTTGGGAAGCAAGCAGCAATGAGACCTGTCTTCAACCATCCAGCATGTCCACAACCTGGCCCACCCAGTCATGGGCAGCTGCCACCAGCCACTGTGGGCTCCAGGGAGCTGCTCCAGGCAGGACTGTGACCTGTGTCCCGGCAGGAAGCTTTCTGCGAAAAAGCTGAAGTTGGTCCAGAGTGGGTTTATGACACACAGCACTGAGATGGAGCTGAGGGGACCTCGCTTCCTCTGGGGCTCAGAGAGTGGTGGGTGGGTAAGGAATCTCTAGTGAGCAGTGGGCAGCAGGCACTGGGATGGGCTCAGGGGGCCTCACTCCAGGGGATGCTGGCCAAGCTGATGATGAGAGCCACCAGTAGCCAGCTGTTGGAGGATCTGTAGAGAGTTCTGCACTAGCTCTTCCTGAGAGGGGAGGGCCAGCGCAGAGCCTACGGATAGCATCAAGGCTGTAGGGGCCCTTAATGAAGCTATGGTGAAGTTGGGGAGAAGAGGCATGGGCGGTCCCAGAGTAGGAGAGCTTGGCTTGGCCTGCCTGGTGATGAGTAGGTGGAGGTGATAGTAGAGGTCAGGGGCTGCCCAGGACTGCATTCTGGTGGATGAGAGGGCGAGGACGAGGCCCGCCAACACCTGTAGTGCAGAGTAGGGACCTGCTGTAGTGCTCACATAGCAACCAAGAGTGTGACTTAGAGGTTGAGGCAGAAGGATTGCTAGTTCAAGGACAAACTGGGTGACTTAGCCAGACCCTGTTTCAAAAGAAAAAAGATTCATTATGAAGCTCAGAGCTGGAGTGCTTGCCTGCTATGCACAAAGTCCTAGGTTTATTTCTTATATCTGTCTGTCTGTCTGTCTGTCTGTCTATCTATCTATCTGTCATCTATCTATCTATCTATCTATCTATCTATCTATATATCTATCATCTGTCTGTCCATCCGTCTGTCCATCTGTCTGTCTACCTATAAGACATGGCTAGTTCTGTGGTGATAAATGTTATCATATACTTCTTTTAACAGATGGTATTGAGGGACTAGGCGTGGGTCCAGCGCAGTGGCAGGGCAGTGGCTTAGCTTGTGAGGAACTGGGATGAAGGAAAGGAGAAAAAGAGAAAAGGAAAGGGAAAAAATATACAGGACACCCTGGATAATTGTGCTGCTGATTTCTAGGTGTCTATAGAAGGGACTAATTCATGCTTAAATTTCTTTCTTTTTAATTATTTTTGACCCATTCTGTACATGTATGTAACTAGTAATCTGAACAACTAATTTGAAGGCAACAATATGCAGTATAACAACTATGGCTGAATTCCTGTCATCTTATTTAGTGAAACTGGGTATCATTTATTGTGTGTTTTAAAATTGTCTCTTAGTCTCTTTCTAAAAAGTAAAGGTTTCCTTTAAAGAAAAAAATACAGGCAGGTTGTATCTGTCTACACAGTATGGAGACCCATAGCCGTTTTGTGCCTTTGATTCTTTGCAGGGATGACATTGCCTTGCCTTTATTATTGCGGGTAATAATCAGGTTGTTAATAACAGAAGAGGGGCTGATAATGAGCTGAAAAATTGACTAGTAAAAAACAGATTATGCTCAGTCCTTGGCCATCCTGAGGGGTACAATTAATGCCTCTACTTTTGCACTAAGTTTTGTATTAGCAGTTCTGCAGATTTAGGAAGTTCAACAAAGTAATCTCTCCTGTTTGTAATATTAGATAAAACAAGTATCTATCAAACTTTAGTTGTTTCTCTGTTCTTGATATTTTAAGGGTCATTTTTAAATGTTTGTATTTTTGTTCATTTTAAGTAAACCTTTCATGTGACAGGCTCTGATTGGCCAAGCATCTTCTCACCAGGACAGACCTGAAGTGTGTCCGCTGAAAAGCTGCAAGTCCTGACCAGTGTCTTCTTCCATGAGTTTAGGACATTTATCCCAGATAAAATATACTCAGGTGGGAAGCTGCAAGAGCCATGTAGCTCTCTCAGTGTAGGAGGGGGTGGGTGTGGAGCTGGTGCTGGGCCGGGTGAAAGTCAGCACATGATTGAATTTTCAGGGCACTAGAACCTCAGTCTCCACATGAGTAAAAGGGAAATTAAAATTTTATGGACATGTCCAGAAAAGCCAGATAACAGCACAATTCTTCCTTTGTGTAGCACGTGCTTGTTTAACTGATGGCCTTGCAAAGCAACTTGAGAGATTTAAACTCCCTTGGCAACCCATGATGTCACTGAAGCCTCCAATCACAATGGGCCAAATCTGCCTTTCAGCCTCCCCGCTTGCCTCTCTATGAAAGCTCCAAAAGTTTGCTAGGTGTGTTTCTGACTTCTTGTGAGCGATCCTGGCCAAGCCCACTGGTGTCCTAAATTGCCTCCTCAGTCTTCTCAGTGCCTTTTCTTCTTGTGGTTGGCTTGTTTTCTGCAATAGGAGAAGGTACTCCTCGTGCCCAGAGCTGTCGTAAGTGTGCAGAAGGTATCACTGTGTCCCAAGATGCTACCTTCAGCTCTGTGTACCAACCTTACCTCCATCCTACTAACTTTGTGACCTTGATCCAGTTGTTTTGCTTTTCTGAGTTATCATCTGCCCCTCTGTAAACCAAACAAACACAACACAACAACAAAACCCCGCCATGTCTTACCAGAGAGAGAAGTCAGGTTTATAAAAGCACGCGGTACAGAGAAGCTGCCTTCAAGCTAGTAGCTTTTGGGTTTCCCACTGTGGAATATATGTAACCCTGTTCCCCGCAGCCTGTCCCGGTGCCGCCTGCAGACAGAAGGTGCTGAGTGGCTGGCTGAGCTGGTGCAGGCCGGGGCCTGGATCTCAGGCTGGGGAGACTGCAGGCTGCAGTTGAGCCACACCTCACTGCAGTGTGCAGATGTCCATGAGCCCCCCACCCCCACCCCAACAATGGCTGGATGGGAAAGGTGGAGAGAGGCCCAGGGCCTTAGGGGCAAGGCCACCCCTGTCCAGATGACCAGGAAGGCAGGGTGGGGCTGGGTCTCTCAAGGTCCCACTGCCTGGCCCCATTGTCACAGCTGTCCTCTCCGCTCCCTTACTGCTGTTGTTCTCTTTCACCCCACTGGCTCTGAATCGTATCCCACACTCTTTAGCATCTGCTCAGGTTAATATTTTTTGAGGGCCTTTTGATGTTTGGGTGTTTATTACCACAACCTTCATCCCTCTAAGATGTCCTGCTGTTGTTAATATTCATAACGGACAGTGATTCTGTCTTGTTTTTGAGGCATTTCTTTTCACCGCGCCTCCTTTGGCTGCATTTGTTCTATTACTCTCTCAAGTCCCTCTGAGCCTCTCCCAGTCTGGAGGAGTGCATGTCTCCTGCTCAACCTACAGAGCCACCGAGGCTGCTTCTGCTGCTAGCCAGGCTATTACGGAAGATGACACAGTTCTCCTTCGTGAGGTAGCTTGGACATAGTGACAACAGGACAAAGCCAGGCTCAGGTCGGAGGCCCGGTAGGCCATTAGCACTGGCTCTGCTCTTGTTTGCTGGAGGCTTGCCTTAGACTTAGTCTTTACTTGGGGAAAGAATGGTTCCTACGTGCCCGTGTCTCATGCCTCCTCTGTAACCCTCACTGCTGGTGTGCCATGGCACTGTGGCCCTTCATCCTTATTGCCATTGGTATGGTTTATGTCTAGTTGTTCCCCCAAAGCCTCATGCAATCATGGGGCGGGGACTTCTAGAGGTTGAGACTTGCCTCCTGATCCCTGGGATTACGGGTTTTAGTACTGATAGTATTATGGGTCTGAGTACTTCTGAGATGATAGGTTAGCCTAAGGCAGATAGGCTGAGGCGGAGAGCCTGAATGTAATAGAGACAGACTCGGGCTGTTGCTTTCTGCTCCCTTGGTTGGCTGTCTCTGTCACGGTTGCTGCTGTTCTGCCACTATGAGCTGCTGCTCTCTGCCCTGTGCCACTTGGGCCTTGGAGCTGGCCAAATATGAACTGGAATCTCCACAAACTGTGAGCTAAATAAACCTTTCCTTCCTTCATTTTGAGTGTTGGGTATTTGTCCTAGCAACGAGTAAAAAGTAACTAAGACAACTTTTCAGCAGCAGTTCATAAAAGCCACTACCTTTATTGAAGTATTATCATCATTACCACTGACTTCTGGAAAACACTCCATCCTTCCCTGAGACCTTTCCTTCTCTTGCTTTTTCCTTCCCTTCTTTCCATCATTTTAAAACTAGTTTTCAGTCCACTGCCAGCCCAGGTTTGCCTGCTGTCTCTTCCATTTTACTTTCATTCCTTTCCTGTCAGGCTCCTGAGCTGTGAACGGCACAGGAGATGCCCAAGCCGCTACTGTTTCAGTGCTAGTGGCCAACGCCAGCGTTGTCCCCCACAACTGCAGTGCCACTGGCCACAGGACCTGTGCTCCCAGCACCTTGCTTTCCCGATCATAGCGTCGGGTTAGCAGAAATGCCAGCAAGGTATCCTGGTGCTGCAAGGGACGGTGGCACCTTCTGGTCTCCTCGTGGCCCTGTGGGCTCATTCTCCTGTTCTCACTTTTCTCAGGCCCCCTGTTGCCTGGACCGCAGATGCCTACTGCGGTAGGCCATCCTGAATGTTTTGTTTTAACCTGTTGCATGATTATCAGTGTGAATGACCTTAAGTGAAATTAGAGAAATTAGCTCAAGTTTTCAAGGTGGGCTATTGTCTTTGGTGTTTACTAATATCTTGCTCAGGATTTTGTATCTGTCTTCACAAGTAAAATCAGCGTAGAATTTATCTGCCTTTTTTCTTCTGTGTATAGGTTTCGGTAGCGTTATTCTATTTAGCCCCTGAGAGTCAGTTCATGGCTCCTTTTATGAGTTTGTACATGAATTGAATCATCTGCTTGTTATTGCTCGGGTAACATTCATTTGTTAACTCTTCTAGAACTATTTGCTTGATTTTCAGGCTAGAATTTCACGTACCATTTCCGTTTAACTAGTGTTAGGAGACCCTTAGAAATTTGCATCATTTTGAATTGGGTTAATGTTTTATGCTTTCATAGGAATCTGTTTGTTCCTCTGGCTTTCAGATATAAAGGTGTTCATGTCATTCATGTTGTTCGTGGTGCTTCTGTGCGTCATTCCCCTTGGTCACTGTTCATAACCTTTATTTGTGCCATTCTTCACTTCCTGAAGGTACTACTATAAGTTCTAGCTTTCAAGCACTTTGGTTTATTTGTGACACCCCAGCCTTGCCTTTCTTCCCATCTGCAGCAATGCCTTCCCAATGTGAGCTTCTTATGACTGCCATGGCTGTCTGCTTTTGTAATCTCTTTGACTACCTGTTTAGCTCATTACTTTTTAATAAAAAAAAAAAATTGTCCATGTCTCAGTCTCAGTTACACTTCTCTTATTGCTGGGACAAAATACCCGATACCTAAAATTAAGGAAGGAAAGATTTGTTTAGCTCACAGTTTGTGGAGGTTTCTGTCCGTAATCAGGCAGCTCCAAGGCAGGGTGGCACATGGCAGAAGGTGGCAGTAGCAGAAAACAGCGAAACAGCAAGAGCATTGTGAGAAGCAGCAGCTATGGCAGCCAGCAGGCCTCTCTCCCTTCCTTATTGTGTTCAGGCTATCAGCCCCAGGTGGATGTAACGCTCGCGCCCGTAACGTCAGCATTGAATCATGAACTAATCACAGACTCTAGAAACCGACCCCAGTGTGATGCTTCAGGGGTCGTGCAGATACAGCACATGTACTTAAGGGCACGGATCTCTCTTAAGCAGGTATCACCTGTCTAAAACTTCTGTTTCTTTTCTGTAAAACTGTACTCTGATTGCCATGAACTCTGAGTTATTTTGAAGCATCTTAATTATTAATTTCCTAGGGTATATTTTTCTTTACAGTTGCTTCTTTTCATTAATTTCTAACTTGATTAAATTTTGCTTAGAGAACATTATCTTCATGATATTATTTGAAATACTGTCATTGTCTTCATGATATTATCCAAAGTTACTGTTTAATATGTCATTTTTATAATATAATGTGTATGCTCTTAAAGAATGCTAGGTATTTTACATATATACATATATAACTTCAAGTTTTTTTATAATCCATATGATCTATAATGCTGTCTTATCTGATTTATCTATCAGTTACTGATGCAATTAATTACAACTTCATGTTATGATAGATGTGTTTATTTTCACTGAAATCTCTTAATTTTTGCTTTGTTTGTATTGAGACTACATTATCAGATACTTACAAGTTCCGAATTATGTGTTTGCCATAAACCCAAATTTTGACCATAATGCAAAGATCTTAAACATCATCTATCACAGTCATTTAGCAATAACTTTGCTTAAGAATTAATTTGGCCAGACATCAATGGTTTCTTTCAATTTACATTTGCCTGATGGAGCGTTGTATGACATTTTAGTTGTACTTTTGCCTTTATATATCCTTCTAGATATGTTTCATAAATATACTAACATGTATATATATACATCTTATATAAATAATACTATGAAATATTTTGAAAGCTATATCTCTGTACTTATAAACATTCAACTTGAAAAATTTTGTCATATGAGTAGATTGCTTAATGTCTTAAATATAGTACAATTTTTGATATATATATATATATAAATTTATTTTTATTGTATAATTCTAAAAATCTTCTGATTTTTTCACTTGGCTTTTTTGTTTTGATAAAAATTATCTTGAACAGATAATGTGGGTTTTTTTTGTCTTTTTGAGACAGGTTCTCACTGTGCAGTTCACACTGGCTTTGATCTCACACTTGCACCGATCCTCCTGCCTCAGCCTCCCAAGTGCTGGGGTTACAGGTGTGCACCACCACGCCCAGCCAGATAAGGTATTTCACTTTGATCAATAGTTCATTTCTTAGTGATTGTTCTAGAAATTTTCACATCTATATTTTATCTAATAAGTCAAAAATTCATCGATATGTCCACCATTTCTTCAAACAATGCATGTGCGGACTTCTTTACCTCAGAGAACTTTTCTGAATGCTAGACAACTTTCCGACATCAGTAATACTCTAAACTAGAGGTTACTCTTCATGCTCTGTCAGGTCAGTGTCTGTGTAGCCCATGTTATCCACTCCCCGGATCTCTGCTTTTCTGCCAGATTTTCATGTTGGGTGGCTGCTTCCTTCCTGAAGCATACACTTTAGAAGAGGCCTGGTGGGAGGACCTATTATCGAAGCCTTTCAGTTGTTGCTGTCTGAATATGGTTATCTCCCTGCCATTTTTAAACACACAATTTCTACTTCTACATCTCTACCTTGGTGGTTACTTTCTTTTTATTCCTCTTAATCTTTAGAGATTTTCTAACAATCTCTGCATGCCTTTTTTGTTGGGTAGAAGATAGACATCAATTTACATTGCTTTTTAAGTAATTTCTGCTTTTCAAATATTGTTGTTTATTTTTAAGCATCCTGACGTTTTGCTATCATGTTTTATAGATTTTATTTTCCCTATTCTGATAGGAATTCATTGGGGTTTAGAAATCTGAAAACATTTTCATACACTTTTAAATCATCCTCTTTGAGGGGGCTTGGGAGATAGCTCAGTAGCATAAGATCTTACCTGGCAAGCGCGGGGTCCTGAGTTCAATCTGCAGTACTGCAAAATAAATAAATAATCATCCTCTTTTAATATTATTGTTCCCCAATTCTTCCTAATAGTTCTTTCTTGGATTTCTATTCGTTGTACTTCAGGTTTCTTATTCAATGTTTCATCTCTCTGGATTGCTCTCATATTTTAGTCTCTTAATCTCTTTCTGTTTGAGTCTGAATAATTTTAAGTGTAAATAATTTGTCATCTTTTATGAGTGTAATACTATTGCCTTTGTCTTCTCTGTGCTCACTCGTTTCTCTTCTCTTCTCTTCTCTTCTCCCCCTCCCTTCCTCCCTCCCCTCCTCTCCCCTCTCCCTCCTCTCTCCTTTTGTGTTTCTTTTTTTTTTCTTTTGTCTTTCTTTCTTTCTTTCTTTCTTTCTTTCTTTCTTTCTTTCTCTCTCTCTTTCTTTCTTTCTTTCTTTTCTGATACTGGGCCTTTGCAATGAACTACATTCCCAGCTCCTTTTCATTTCTTATTTTAAGACCAGATTGTGCTTCAGTTCTGAGCTGCTTTGGCTAGCCTGAGCTTGTGACCCTCTTGGCTCAGCCTCCCAGAATGCTAGAATTAGAGGCCTCAGCCAGCATTTGTTCTGTGTTAGAAAATATTTCCTCATTTGTTCAGTAATAGCATGTTAACAGTGGTGCGCTCACCTGCCTAGCAGCCTGACCTATGGTGTTCTTTGAGGATTAATGGAAGGCCTGTTGCTTCACGAAATTTTTTGATTGTTTCCACCAATAAGCATCCTAGTTCCTTTTTTTTTTTTGCTTTTATTTTTCAAATTAATTTTAATGAAAAGAAACAGCAGTGAGACAGTTTTACAGCAGGTCAGTAGGACAGTTCCAATAATTAATGCCTTGCATATTGTTGTCTGCGTAGCAGTTGTTGAGAGCACAAGATGCAGACTTGACACCTTGGCTAAACACTATTAGTGCAAATCTTTCTTCTCACTGAACTAGCTAAACACTTAACTTTCCCTCGTGGAAGTTCCCAAGGGAGGGGAATGCTAGTGCTAACCCCATAAAGGCAACAACACTTCCAGGTTATTATCACTTCAACATAGAAGCTTCCCCCTGCGTGTAACAGGCAAGTTTGCGTCTTCCTCCAGAGCTTGGTGCAAGGCCTGACGGTCCTTTTCAGTTATCTTTGCTGAAGGTTTGCATTGTTTCCACAGCTTTCTTTTCATCCTGGGCCTTTTTTTTTTGCTCAGGGCCTAGGCCTCCAAGAGGGTGAGAGTATCTCCAGATTCCCCTTCCAGTTCTCACAGCCTCCGGCTTTGTCTCCATTCTTTTTGCATAGTTAACTAAATCCAGAGCTCCGGGGAATCAAAAATTGGCAGATGTACTCCACACGTCTGTCAGCCTCCTATCTTGCTTACATATATATGCTATTTACTTATTATTTAATCATTTCTATTTTGTTATTTATTTTATATGAAAGGATGTTCTTTAATTTTGCACTCCTGAGCCTAAATAATGGCATTAAATAAAATCTGCATAGAGGATGGTAAAGCCTTACATATTCTATGGAAAAGAACCCTTTCCAGAGATTACTATACCAGGGGATAATCATCATGCATATTCTTAGCCTAAAATCAAAAGCATGATGTCAACATTTATAATAAAAAATATGGTACCCAGCTGAGAAGAAGCCAAAATAAGCTCAAAAATCATAGTTGCCAGTCAGCCACTTCTTAGTAGATTTAGTATTGTTGATGTTTTCTAGAAAGATCTTCCTGGAACAGACTGTATCCTTATAAAAATAAGAACTGGAAAAATATTTTCTTGCAATTTCTCAGGCACAAGACTAACATCTACTGTTTATTAAAAAGCTAAAAAAGAAAAACAAACAAAAAACCCCACATAGGCCCCCAAAATAAAAGACCCACTCAAAAAATGGGCAGCTGAAATCAGTAGATGCTTCTCATGAGAAGTGCAAAGAGCCAGCAAGAAAACGAAAAAGGGCGTGACATCTATGGCCATTTGACAAATGCAAATTAAATCAACACTGACATTCTACCTTATGTCAGGGTGGATGGCCAGTGTCACAAAAAGAGTACGAAGTTCTGAAGTGGCTGGTGGGCAGGACTTCCGCATCCTTGGTGCGGTGTGGACTTCCACAACCACTATGGAGATCAGGATGGAGATTCCTCAAAAAGCTAATAATAGAAATGCCGTTTCAACCAGATATTGCCCTTTAAGATGTGTTCTGAAAACATTGAAAGGTATCCTGTTACAGTGACGTATATACCTACTCATGTTTATAGAAGCAGAAGGCCTGATCGCTGAATCTTAAGCAGCCAGTACGCCCATCAAGAGATGAATGTGCTGTTTACGCATGATGGAGTCATGCTTTGCCGTGAAGATGGATAAACCTGAGTAATTTGTAGGAGAGTGTATGCACCTTGAGATCGTAGTTAAACCACATAAATCAGACACACAGCTTAAATACTGTGTGCTTCCTCTTAGAGGAGAAACACAAAAGAAAAAATAAAATGCATGACAGACAACAGGAAACAAGGAACTAGATGTTTATTTCAAATTGGAGGGGGATGGGGAGATGAAGAGAAAGAAGGTGAAGGGGATGAAAAACGTGAAGGTGTGCTGTGGATTGCACCAGCGCCGCTTCCCTGGAGGAATGCAGCCGGCATGTACTGCGCACGCGCGCACGTGTGCTAATCCAGTTCAATGTGAGAATATTTTGTGCATTTATAAGTGTACATGTTAGGCAAAAGCAGTGGTATGTGGTGTGCATCTCAGTTACCTGTCCTCTGATTTTGATTTGAGCAAGGACTTGCCGTCAGTTCTATGTTTTTCTATGGTTTTTTTTTTGTCTTTTTTGAGACAGGGTCTCACTATGCAGTTCAGACTGACCTTCAGCTCACTTTTGTAGCCCAGGCTGGTCTCGAACTCACACCGATCCTCCTGCCTCAGCCTCCCAAGTGCTGGGATTACAGGCATGTGCCACCATGCCCAGCTCAGTTCTATGTATTTTAAGTATTGTCATTCTGTCACTGATTGTGCAATGTATGCACCTTGTAATTCTTTTTTTGGTCTTAAATTCCAACTTGCTAGTGTTAGAGTTGGTGGGTACACAAATGTTGTGTGTATAGGATGCTTTTACAAGTATGTTCCTCATAACTGCCAGTCCTCTGTGAGCTGAGGTGCCGTGTATACATCCAAACAGATGACGTAGATGCAGTGATATTTGGTGCGTTCCTTCAGGCATCTAAGATCATCAGGAGGGGATACGCCGTCACCTTGCTGGAACATGTCACTGCTGCAGTGAGAGGAAGAAACACTTCCTGCTCTTATTGGTGTTATTTTGCTTTAGGATTAATGAAAGACCCGGGATCTCCATGATTTTAGGGACACAGAGCACGAGTTGCAGTGGTGAGACCAGGACACCACGCACAGTGGGAGCAGGACAGATGCTGGCCTCTGGCCTTTGCTTGCTTCCTCTCAGCCCAGGAGGGCTTCTGCTCTTCCAGGCACTGGCCAGCACTGCCCTCACTCATCCTCCTCTGTCCTTCAGAGCCTCCGTGACCTACAAGGCCTCCATCCATATCTGTGTGGCTTCGGCCCCATTTGGGCCGTTGGCTAAACTGCACCCTGAAGATGGTTGGGGGTGTGGTTCTCACGGGGTTTTGACATTGGTGTGGGGGTTGACACCAGTCCCCAGTGGAAGGAGCTGGGACAAGGCAGGGCAGGGCTGGAGTCCTTGGTCAGGAGCAGGGCATTTGTCTCACGCCAAAAGCATCACTTCATGGAATGCCAGGCACAGTTTACTAGGACAGCAGCTTTGTATTTTGGGTTTCTTGGATGTCATCTTGTTCAGAAGGGGTATGGGTGTGATGACATATATGTGTTTCACTTAGATGCTGTTTAGTATGTGTGTGTATGTGTGTTTGTGTAAAATGTCTAGTGTGGTAAGAGGTATAGTATATGTATGTATACATATGGCTGTATTTGTGGTTTATGGTGTGTGTATTCCATGTATGATGTATATGGTGTGATGTGAATGGTGTGTGTATGTGTGTGTGGTACATATATATATATGATGTGTATGTGGCATGGGCAGATATGCATGGTATGTATATGTGAAGAGGTGTGTATCTCTGTGTGTGTGCTAATGTCTGTGTGTAGTACGGGGTATGTCTGAGTTATATGTATATACATGGTACTTGGGGTTTGTTACATGTAGAAGGTGTGATGCATGCCTATGTGTGCTGTCTGTGATGTGTAGTGGCATGTCTGTATAGTACACATGTGCACGTGTATATGTGATGCATGTGATATGTTGTGCATACATGTGTATTTTCCTTGGAGTCATGGGTCCCCAGGGAGGGAGACCCCGCCCATGCTCATGCCTTGCTGTGCCATGAGCTCTGGCATGCAAGACCCTCCCAGCATCTCTTGGCCTGTCTGCATGGTGTAGACACAAGAGTGGCCAATGGCGAAGGCAGACGCTCACGCGTATGCACCTTTATGCAGATCTGCTCTTGAACAATCTGCATACAGCAGATATCAGGGCGACAGCGTTTATCAGGGTCACAAAATGGCAAGTGATGCCGTCCCTCTAAAAAGTGCTGTGTTCAATGATTTATCGTAATAGCTTCATCTGTAGATAAGTTGCTTAGATTCTAGAAATCATAGCTTATTTTCTATAACTCCTCCAACTTTTTAGCTAGAAATGCAGTAACTTACCCCAGATAAACATCTACTTATACAGTCCTCGCACTTCAGTAATGAAGAAATGACTGTTGCTTGGACTTTCAGCTGTGATCGATGTCTTTGGCGGAGCCTGACGAGGTGAGAAACCAAATGCACTGAGGCAAATGGCTTCAGAGTTGATAAAGCGCAGCCAGTGACTTCCAACTTGAGCCGAACTTTAGCAAAGGCACCCGCCTCATTTTTGTTATAATTTACTTTTTAAGAGGACAAAGTAAACAGCATTGTAATCTAGACAACGGAAGATACTACACCGTGTCTGCTCACAAGGTGAATAGGCTTTTATTTGTGCATATAGTTTCCCTGCTTTCAGATTCAGTACTAAGGTTTAAGTTGTGACATGCAGGAAGGAAAAACAGCAACATTTCTTTGTAAGCTATTTTCAAGGATTTACGTTTACTTGAACTCAAATTTTATATCAGTTAAGATTTAGAAAGGGTCGGCCAAATACCTCAGTGGATTAAAGTGCCTGCAAGCAGGCACAGGGGCTGGGGTTTGATCCCCGGCCTTCGGTGTGCGCCCTGCCCCTGGGGTGCTTTGAGACGGCAATTGGGCATGGTGCTGCATGCCTGGTATCCCACCTCTTGGCAGGCTGTAAACAGGCAGGTCACTACGAGTCCCATCTAGTAGTGAGACCTTGAACACCCTGTAGACACCTCCCTAAAATAAATAAATAAATGAATAAATGAATAAATAAATAAATAAGATGTAGGCTTTTGAGTTTCTATGAGTCATAGAGAAATCAGGCCTGCCAATGCCGAAATTTCCAGTCCCAAAGAAAAAGTATTTCCAATAAAAAGAACATCAAAATTAAACTGTTGTCAAGCTTTATATAGAGGACTGGCTTAAGATAAAAACGGTAAGTGTTTTTCTGTATACTCTCCATGGTTAGACCAGCAAAAATATGAAATTTAAATACAGTTTCATTATTTCATGATTAAATAAACAGCTTTTGGTGAAGTACAATATTTAGGAAAACAGAAACGCATACTGATTATTTAACTATGAGACTGGCTACTTTTCAAATTTTCTTTTATGGATTTCAAAGCATGACCAAGGATTGGGACAAATTTTGAAGTTGGCTTGCTATTTGTCAATGTGGTGTTTATTACTAATAAATCAGTCTTCAAGGAACCACCCCCTTAGCTCAACACGACCATGCAGCCAGTCAGTTTGTGCATCTATTGTTAAGGTGCGTTGGCTCTTTGTTGTAACTAATATCCAGAGAAAAGAAAGCAAGATTTATTTTGACAGATGGTATCAAAGGAGTAGCTAACTTCCGGGCAGGACCAGCACGGTGCACGTCATGGCGGAGGAAAGCTGCTCACCTCACCGGAAGTAGAAGGAGCAGGAGAGGAGTGGGTACTATTCCCCTCAAAGGCAGGCTCCCCCGTGACCTACTACTCCAACTGTGACCCGCCTCCTGATGACCCCTTGAGCAGTGAATTCACTGATAGATCAGTGCTTTGACGAGGTGAGCGCCCTTGTGACCCGAGCTTCTCTCTGGAGAGAAGGGATCCCCACCTCCAACCCTCGCTGTACTGGAGATCGGGGCTTCCCCATGAGACTGTGAGTGGTTATGTCATATGTAAACCCTAACAAAAGGTGTTGCAGAAAATCAGCAAATAAGACTTACTCCTGCCCAACCCGCTTCTATTGATGTCCTTGGGAAATGATCGATTTCTTCACATAACAAGAATATTTTCATACTAAAAGATACCTGCCGTGGTGGTGCATGCTTGTAATCCCAGCACTTGGGAGGCTGAGGCAGGAGGATGGGTGTGAGTTCAAGACCAGCCTGGGCTTACAAAATGAGCTGAAGGCCAGCCTAACTGCATAGTGAGACCCCGTGTCAAAAAAGACAAAAAGTAAATAAATAAAAGGTGGTGTCTCTTCTCTTTCTATCTTACTTACATTCATTTATAAAATTTTGCTTTAAAAAACTAATTTCTGGAAGCTAAGTTTGCAAGTAAAGGAATTCTATATTTTACATATAAGTGGATATTTTGTACGCTTGCCTACATTTCTTATATTTAATAGACAAGCACGTGTGTATAACTTTTCTATGCACATACTCTGCAGTAACGTTTTCCAGTGTATTTTCTTCTATGTAGCACCTCAGTATGCATCGTAATAGTCCAGGAGTGAATATTGAATCAACTGCCTACTTGATTGCGTTGGATACATTTCCATCTTTTAATTTAAATTATTTTCAACCTTTCTACTAACTGTTGACTTTCTCTTCTTTGGTTTCAAGAGAGGATGTCGAGTTATCTGCTGTAAGGCAGAACTATTATTTATATAGAGAGGATGCACAGATGTGCCATGAGTTGAAAGAAATTCACTTAAGAGAGTTGTGTCAGTGGGTTAAAGAACTGCCGACCTCATCTGAAGCCTTGTGGGATGAAATGTATGAGAAATATAGCATTCGTAATTAGGGTTTTAATGAATTGCCTTGTTAATCCATACGCTGTATGCATGTTGCAACATTTTCTAGGCTTAATTAGTGTACTTGGTGATTATGTTTATTTTCTGATGTACACACTGATTAAGCATTGTCCACACTCTGGAGCTTAAAACAAGATCAATCTGTGAAGTAGTACCTACTCATCTAACTGGGGATTCAAAATGCAAATAGACCAACTTATGCAAAAT
Organism: Myocastor coypus; assembly: GCA_004027025.1. Taxonomy (NCBI): domain Eukaryota; kingdom Metazoa; phylum Chordata; class Mammalia; order Rodentia; family Myocastoridae; genus Myocastor; species Myocastor coypus. The sequence continues at coordinate 20,223 of PVJA010029765.1, forward strand.
TAAATTAGTTCTAATAGAACCCATTTCACCTAAGAAACTGCTGTCACATTCTACACAGTACAGTCTTGTGAGGATAAAGGGTCTTTATATCTTTTTAAACTTAAAAACCTAAATATGCATGTTGTTAAAATTGAACTGCAGCTCTTTTACTTAAGAAATTATAGCATAATTAAGATAAATCATTCAACTCAGCTCAGAAATATGATTCACTGTGGTATGATGGTATTTGGTGAAATGAATACCTGACTTCAAATGCTATTTATTAACATCTCTGTGAATTATAAGTTTTGTGAATTTCATTCTGTTACATTGCATCTCTCTGGGTCATTCTATTTTTTGTATTCCAATTGCGTTTCCTCCAGTAATCATGTATTACTACCTTGATGATTTCAAGATGAGGCTTCGACACAGACTGATCAGAAAAAGGCATCTGACTGCAGTTTCCTCTGTGTGTAGATGTCATATGGGTAACTGTGAGGGCCTTTTTAGCTTTTAAAAAACATTTTTAATATTTGTTTTTGTGCATGCTTTAAAAAATATTGCATGAAGAGCACTTGGCATGAGATTTACTCTTGTTCACGGACTTTATTGTGTAGAATACATTCTCGTTGACCCTAGGTATAGGATCGAACAGCAGATCTCTAGAGAATACTCACTCGCTTGACCCAAGTCTTCTGCCCATTGATCAATGTACTCCCCATTTCTCCCCTCCCCTCGATAATCATCGTTCTCCTCCCTAGTTCAGGAAACCCCACATCAGTGGAAGGCGCTATTTGTCTTGCTGCGGTTATCCTAGTCCACTTAGCACAGGGTCCTCCACCTTCAGCAATAGACTGCAGAATTTCCTTGTTTTTAAAGTTGAACAGCATTCCAGTTGTGTGTGTGTGTGTGTGTGTGTGTGTGTGTGTGTGTGTGTAGCAATTCCATTTATTCATGCACCTCTTGATCAGCATTAATGTTGTTAAACCAGTTCCTGGTATATAAAGGGCTTGATCCAAAGTACTGTGGGACAAGAAAGGGGGGGGTGTGGGATTACAGAGAGGAAGCAGCTGGGGAGCAGATGCAGGCCAGGACCTTAGCAGCAGTGGGACAGGCTAGGCCAGCACAATTTGAATCAGAAAGACATGCGTATACGTGGGTTAGAACAAAGTCAGCTTCGTCCTAGGTGGAACAGACCTAGTTTACCTTGAGCTCATTCAGAGCGGCAGACACATTCGTGAGGCCAGAGTCCAGTCATAACACTCCAAATATGACTTTAGCAGTTTCAACAAAACAGGAGAAGCAAGTTAAAGTCATTCTGGAGAAATGATGGTAGTTACAACTCAGAGTAATTTAGTCCTGGCAAGCTGGACCATACAGGATATGGTGAGCATCAGAGTGCTCTGCGAGCTTGCGATTTCATTTTTTAAATAAAAGCTCAGAAATAGTGGGCTGTTCTGTTTTTCACTTTTTGAGGAGCCACTATACTGTGTTCCATAAGAGCTGCACTAATTTCCACTTCTAAGACGGTGTGCAACACTTTCTCATACCAACCAAGTCTGAGGTAATGCCTCTTTGTTTAATTCACAAAGCTATGTTGATTAATAATGTCAGACTTGTGTGTATGTATGTATGTATGCATGCATGTACACATGTATCTATCTACCTACCTATTCATATTATTGAACATTAGTATGTTCTGAGGACTATCTAGTCAAGTTCTTTCATTTTTTTGCCATCTTGGTTGACACTTGCTTTTCTTCTTTTTTTTTTTTATATTTTAGGGAAGGGTCTACAGGGTATTCAGGCTCTCACTACTAGATAGGATTCCTAGTGATCCACCTATTTACAGCCTCCCAAGAGCTGGCATTACAGGCGCACACCCAGTCTCAACTGCGGTCTCAGCGCACCCTACGTGCGGGGCTGGCCTGGCAGGTCTGGGGACGGAACCCCCGGCCCCTGCGCCTGCCTGCAGGTGCTTTAATCTGCTGAGCTGTTTGGCAGGCCCCTGTTGGTACTTGATTTTTAGTGTCTGTAATGTTAAGGAAATATTCCCGTATAGTCACCACATTTTTTTTTTTTTTCTACATGGTTTGTTCTTTGATTAAAGATAAAGTTGACACAAAAACTCCTAGAAATAAAGTGTCTAAGTTGCCTGGAGTCACCAAATCATTTTAAAAATCACCCTAAAAAACAAGTAAGATATTGCTGATTTTCTACTAAACAAAAATATCAGTTAAGATTGATTATCAGACACCCAGGAGATAGCTCAGTGCACTAAGCACCTGCTTCAGAAAATGCAGGGACTAGGATTGATCGCTGGAACCACATACAGCTCCAGTCTCGCCCCCACCCACCGAGACCAGGTGTGGTGGCACATGCCTATATTCCGAGCTCTGGGGAGGCCAAGGCAGGAGGATCATGAATTGGGAAGCTTCATAATGAGACTGTGTAGCAAATACATTAAGAAAACATCACCAGAAAATAATTAGTCGAGAGATTCATTATTTCAACTTTTTATTTTACTTTATTCAACTTTTTGAGATAGAGTCTTTCTGTGTAGCTACGTAGTTTAGGCTGGCCTTGAACTCCTCGTGTTCCACTTGCTTAAACTTCTGGAGTGCTGGGATTACCGGCATGTGCCACTTTGCCTGGCTGTTTCAGTTCTCCCACTTTTAAATGGAACTCTTAATTTTTTAATTGCTCAGCAGTAGAAATTCTGGAGATTATTGCCTTATCACCCATACGATCTGCAAATGTTTTCTTCCATTCTTGACATAGCCTTTTTGCTCTATTAAGTAGCTCCGTGGCACAGGTGCTTGCCTGGCAAGTGCGAGGTCATGAATTTGAGCCCCGGTCCCTTAAAAAATTGTTACTTTTAATAAGAAATAACAATGCTACAATTTCAAAACACGTTAGTAGTACATTCCCAATAATTGATACAATGTATATTGTTGTCCTTATAGTGGTTATTTAGAGCACAGGATGCAGACATTATACTTTTTCTAATCATTATTGATACAAAAATTTCTTCTCATTGAACTAAGAGAAAGTAGTTGTATATATAGTCCAATATTCAGTAATGATAGTGGGTTATTGGCAGAACTGGCAATGTCAGAAGCTGTTGTTTTAAGCATTTCACAGCTCAACATACTAATCTTACTTTACTTTTTTTGCCTCTTGGTTAAACTTTTCTGTTGGATGGTTAAGACTAAGGTAAAGCAAGACCTGTATAATAAAACATGTAACTTTTGTGTCTGACAAGGTCAGTCAAATCCCCTCAGGATTTATCTTGAAAGCATGTACAGTGCTTTGTAGATTTGTTGTCAGTGTCAGGTGTCTGGATGAGTTATGACCATTGCTTGACCAGTTTGCTCTCGGTGAAAGCCTGAGAGCATTTTTCTCTCTAGGTGACTCACCTTAGGCACACTGTACATCATCAATCCCTTTCCTCTGTGGCCCCAAAATCTCCTGGGACAGAAAATTTGGGACACCATTGAGTCATAGAATGTTATAACACGGATTCTTTTATATCCTGAGTCCTCACTGACCTTGAAAGGCTAGTGCCAAAATATTGGCAATCCTTGTAGCCCTTCTTTTTCTCTAATTTTTGGTCTATAAACTTATGTTTTTAATCCTGCAGAAGAGAAGCTTTTTATTGCTGTACTCTCTCTCAAGTAAATGGCTATTTTACAAGAAAACAAAAAAGGGTATTAAAAGAGAGTAAGAGACAGGGGAAAATGCCATAGGATTGACCAGCTACAATTTTCTATGTGCTTAGATTTGTAAATTTCTATGTAAAAATGTGTAACTGCTTTTATCACATTCTATAGGGATTTATTAGAATACCAATGACTGATGGAAAATACCAATTCCAAGTTAAGTCTAAGATGTTTCATATTCAGAAAGACAGTGATGTTAAGCTCAAGTGCCTGCATTATAGAGTAATATTATCACCAAGTTTATGCTTAATGGTGAAGCATGAGCCTTCTTGTTTTCCCTCCCCATTTCCTTTGAAACTCACTACTCTGCTCTGAGATGTCGATTCTTAGGTGAATCCGGTGCTCAGACGAAAGGCAGGAATGAGACAGCAGTAGAGGAAACTCCCAAGAGAGTGTCCCAAGAGGCTGAGGGCTTGGCACAGAGTTTTCTGCTCCTTGGCCAGGCGATGTGACAGTGCTGTGTGAACTGCAGATCCCCAGGTGGACCGTGCTGGCGCAACTACTCTGCTTAGCACTTGGGTGTAGCAATGAAGGTGCTTCACATCTGTCTTAAATACAGGCAGCGTAGCAATTATTCTGTCAGTTTTTGTTTAGTTAATAATAGGGGCAATAGTTTCTAGAGTTTCAATGTTAAAAAAAATAATAATGGTACTGGGCCAACCAGGTGCTGGCCAGCCGGCAGACTGAAGTGCCTGCTTAGGCAGATGCAGGGAGGGACCTGGGTTCTATTCCCCAAGAGCTGTGCTAGTGCTACAACGGCGATTGAGACTGGGCTTTTCAGCTTTTGGGAAGCTGAAAACAGGAGGATTCCTATGAGTCTGATCTGTGTAGTGAGAAACTGTTGACCCCGTACTAAAAATATGTATTTAATAATGGTACTAGCCTTTTGAGGAATGATAATACATAATTTTGCATGAGGAAAATAGGAATTCATTTTCCCACTTGATTAAAAAGATCTTGGGGACATGGGGCATCCTGAGGTCACTGCCATCCCTGAATCTCTCAAGATGAGAGTGGATTTGCTTTTAAGTCTTTCTCCCCTTGCCTCTGAATTTAAAGGGAAAGTGAGCAATCTTCCTCTTTGTGTTTGCGTCTGCTACTTCTTCAGATTTTCAGAATTCCACTAACTGGAAGTTTGCGTCCTCCTTACCGCCTCTTGGCAAGCCCCGTTTGTGGATTCCCGGATGAAGCCACGTGCGGGCCGCACTCTTCCTCTCCGCCACCCTCCCGACTCTGCCCAGAGCAGCTGCTCTGCTTCGTCACACGCTGGCCTCTCATTCTCTGGCTTCCTCACGTGCGGCGGCCACCTCTTCCTCTAATCCCTGTCTGGGTCATCCTCTCTGTCATGCCCGGGACGGGCATCACATCATTGCTGACACGACCATCCAGCAGCCTGTCCTCAGAGGCTTCGTTGCTTTGTGATAACGTTCCCCTCCCCTGTCCCAACCAGGAGTGCTGTGCCATGGTGACACTCAGTGAAAATCACCCCCGTCCTCTTGCCACCCTTGTTGTGTTGACTGCACACTCCAAGCTCCAGCTACACACGTGCCCCTTTCCTGCTTATTGTCATAGTAACGCGCTTTGTCAAACCCATCTGTGCCCGAGTTGCCACTCCCATGTCACCCCATTCTCACCGCACGTACTCCTTCTTCCTACCCTTCTAGAAGCTGCTCTGGCATGGCCATTACTGACCTCAAGTTGCAAGTCTATTGATCTTTTCTGTTTTCAATTTACTTTATTTCTCACAGATACTTGCAGTAGCTGATGGCGGTGTCGCTATTGACCGCTGCTCCTTCCTAAGCAAAACTTTTTTCTCTTGGCTTCCTTAGCACTGACTCCCCCCGCACCCAGCCTATGAGCTTGTCCTTTTTTCTTATCCTCAAGTATCAGACAGTTCTGTGGCGTGGCCCTTGGATTTATCCTCTTCTCCAACTGAGTTCTCCTGTGTCACCTTACCTTGTCTCTGTGGCTTTAAACGCTGCTTGCTAGGACATCCAAATTTCAGTCTCCTAAGTTATACTTTTCCAGGGTTATTACCAACAGGTATCTTCATTTCAATAAGGCCCAAAGAGAATTCCTTGTTTCCTACATCCCCCAAGACTTGTTCCTTTCAAGTCCCCTTTGTCACCAAATGAACTCCTGTCCTTGCAATCGTTCAAGTCCCAAGTTTTGTTTCACCTACAGGCTTTTCGCATTCTTCTCCAAACTACATCTTGACTCAGATCCCTTTCTCCATCTTTGATGGTAACCCTTCTAGAAGATAAGTTGTCTTATGGTTTCCTACATGGGCTCAGTAGCATTTCATTTGTCCTGTTTCTACCCCCCCCCTTTAATTTCCTCTCCATCCATGGCTGGTGCTCTAAAAGTGACGCTCAGATGGCGTGCCCTCTCTTCATTGGTGTCCACAGTGCTTCAAGCTGCATGCGGAGGAGCTTCCATC
>PVJA010029766.1:0-26342 GCA_004027025.1 Myocastor coypus
ATATATATATATATATATATGTTTTCATGTCTCCCAGTAGCTCAATATACAACGATGAAAATACTAACTAAAACTGCTGGTGTTATGCGTGCAAACTGAAGATGTCTACTAAATATACTAAATACATAGCAACTCTGTAGTGTCATATTTTTCTTACTTATTTTCCATATTAACTTTCCAAATAAAATGTTGGTAGAGCTGCACCGACTTTCAAGCAGCAACGCACAATGTTTCTTTGTCCTCCATGTAAAAGATGTAAAATCATAATGGCTAAGTCACACGGAATAAACAGGCTTTCCTACAATTCTGTCTATTTTTTTTAAGGCAGCTCTATCAATTGCCTACAACCTTGGTGGTCATGCTTGTCTCAGAAATATACTATAGTCTATAAATTTACTGTCTACACTGAAAATTCTAAGTGTTCTAAATATTACTTGGCTCGACTGCTAAAACTCTAACTGCAAATTTTTGTAGTTGTAGAAGTTGTCATTTGTGGACACCTGTAAAGCCTGGTATGTGATATTTTTGTTTATAGTGTGTCTCAGCTAACTGTGGCCTTTGAAAGCTTATCATGTAAAAAGCACTTTGCATTATGATTTAATAAGCTCAGTTAACTCCAATGACACATCTCTCGTTAGTGATCAGAGATAATTTTCATGATTGCATATGCACGTAAATTTTGTTTCTTTATTGCTTTTGCTTTAGTCTTTGTTGTCTGTCAATTTAACACAAACCAAATTTCTCCTTACCTTCTTCACGGAAATGAATTATATCGTGTGGTCCGATCTCTCCACCCATCACAGAAGAAACAAATACAGAGCGGGTCTGATGCCATCCAGTACAGGGCCACTCCACATTATGCTGCGAAGTCTCGAAGGTGCAAGCCATTTGTCAAAAATAAATTTACTAGAAGCAAATTTACTTCACATGCAGAGGGTGCTGGATTCCTACCTAGGTTTCGCTCAATAATTTATGAAGCTCTGTTTTGTTTGAAATATAATAAAAACAGCCAATAATAAATTTAAAAATATTTCTGTGCCTCATAGTAGTACACTGGGTAAAACAGACAGCCCATCCCAAAGCCCCACTGTTATGCTGATATTTACAGTTCAGAGTTTGGTGGAATGTTTCAAAGTAGATACAGCACATACACATTGACATAATTGTATAACTACCCTTGAATTTTGAATAGTTGACATTCTTTATCTCTTCCCTTATTTCCTCTTTGCTATCCAGACATACCTGTTTTCTGCATCCTAGGAGGAAAATAAGTACTAATTTCATATACCACAGAAAGGTTTTGGATTTTCTTTTGGTCTGGCCTGAACTAATGATTTGGCAGCACTACCCCTAGTCCATGAATGAAATACTCTACAGAAGAAGAAAGTGTGGGCTGTCTCAAAACTTTAACAGCCCTCTCCAATTGCAATAAAGATATATTTATTCTGATTGGGAGAATAGCTGGAGGTTGAACCGTTTAGAGCCAACAATTTCCTGATAAGTTATAGGAGTCATTATAATACAGGAACTAAATATACAGACTTTATATTTTGGCTTTTTTTTATAATCATTTTTCTGTCCTTGACTTAGATGTGTGAAGTTGGATGGAAGGCTTAAGTTCCTGAATTTTTTTTTTTTTTTTTGTGCAATACCAATACTGACCATGGTGGGGTTAGCAGTTCAAGGTTAAGCAGAAGTGAACCACAGAACCATGTTCCTAATGCAGAGAACGCACTCAGTGACCAAGAACTGAGAATAGCTTGAGCTTCTTAGTCAAACAAGCCAGTCTCTTGTCTCTTGGTGGTCTTTCAGTTGTATTTAATGGACCTTCATACCTCCCCTACTAATTTCAGAAGCATGGACTGCTAATTAGCAAGCTCTTCTAACCAACTCACAGTTTGGAGTCTGTACAGGTGCTTCCTTGCTACTGGAGTCTGCTCTGCAATCTCGATACAGATGTGCCCATGAGGTGACTTCCTTCTAAACCTCATCTTCCTAGCTGACCAAATGAGTGCCTGACACTGGCCATTTTTATCTTGTATTCTTTGTACTAGAGTGGCCTACTTTGCCTAGGTCTTTAACACCCTACCCTGGTCTCCTCACTGACTTCCAAACAGATGGAATCTTTCCCACATCAGCAGCCCTAGGATGACTTCCTAAGGAAAATGAGCATACTATCTGGAATGTCAGTAATTCTACACTGCAGAAATGCCTCCCTGCTGGAGTCCTGCAACATCTTCTGGGTTAGATCTCTGATGATATCTGAGCATGGATGGAGTTCTAACCTTGGGCACAACCGTTTGGACTCGCACTGTGGCTAGCTTTCAAGCTGTATTTTTTAGGGTAGGGTCTGCCAAGAAGTCTTCCTCCTGACTATGAGCCAGAGTGGTGTCAGCCCTGCCAGCTTTTAAACCAAGCCAATATAGTGCCATTAAAACTTAAAGAATGCTGAAGTTCCTTCTGATTCTCAACAAGGCTTCTATTTTTATCCTAGGTTGGCAAGAGCTGGATAATGATAATCTATAAAATGCAACTTCTGGGAAACCCTTTTGCATACTCTCCTGTATTTCTTCATTGACACAAAACTTCATTAATCAATGAGAATTTCCAGCGTCACAGAATTTTGTTTTACAAAGATTTGAGTAATTATTTTATGCTTGTTTCAGCATAGTTTTACTCTTGATAAAATTTGCAGCACTTGTGTTTGTGAAAATATTTTCTTTCTATGTTTTGTTCAAACAAAAGTGCATATTTTAGAGTGTGCATTTGAAGACACTGTGATACGTGTACTCACTCATAAGCCAACACTGTCGGCAATGTGCCAGAAATGCCAGCATTCCCCAGTGTGCCAATATTTTTCTTGAATCCCTCTCTCCTTTTTCTTTTAGGTCCACAGTGACACCCTTGATTTGCTTTCTGTCAGACATTAACACCTTTTCATCTCCTATAAGAGGATATATATATATATATATATATATATATATATATATATATATATCTTGTAAATCAATTTTTATCAGTTTATTATACACCTGTGCTGCTGCAGGTATCAGTAATTCACCCGATCATTGTTGAACAGTGTCCCGTTGTCTTGTTTTTATCATTCAAGTCATGGGGCACATTTGGAAGGAGTATCTGCAGGTTTTTAGTGTTATAATCAAAGCTTTTATAAATATCCTTTAAAATAGGCACTGTTTTACACTGAGCAAATAATACTTGGTTGTTGATGCCTGGGCCATATTGTAAGTATGTGTTTACTTTTAATGAAAGTGTTATACCCTTGTCCAAAGTATTAATACAGTTTTTATTAAGGCCAGCAGAGTGCATTCCTGTGCACACAATGATTCCTTGACATAATTTGATAAGATTCATTGGTCTTTAATTTCTGACATTATAAAATTGTTGAAGGATGTAGCAAGCAGTTATAATTTTAATATTCTGGCTACATAATGGTACTTGGTGTGGTTTTCGATGTGATTTCCATGAACATAACATCTTTTCTGAACTCTACTTTGATGCCTACGTTATTTGTTCATTTACTATTAAAATTATGATGAGTCTTTATAAGCTGAGAATGTAAATGCTTTATTAGATATATGATTTGCAATAGCATGGTGATTTTATTCCAGTCTGTGATCTGTGTTTATGAAGCTTAGAAGTTTTTAACTTGATAAGTCTAAGTTTAAAGCCTCGTTGTTATTTGTGAAGTTTCCTCTGTCATGTCTAAGAAATATTTTGCTATTCAAAGATCGCAAATATTATTTCCAGTATAATGTTCTAAAAAGTACATAGGACCAGTCACATAGCTCAGTAGATTAAAACCCCTGCTTGGGCAGTCATAGGGACCGGGGTTCGATCCCAGGCATGCTGTGTCAGCCCCACATGGCAACTGAGCGACACTCTCTTGTAATCCCAGCACTTGGGAGGCTGAAAACAGGAGGAACACCGCGCGTCTGATCTGTGTAGTGAGGTCCTGTGGGCCCTGCACTGAAAACATTTTTTAAAAGAATTATAGGGTTTGCTCTTTCATGAGAAATTCAAAGTAAAGATAAAGAGAAAAATAAAAGATAATAGGAAATGAGAAGACAGATTGTTGGCGAATGGGAAAGATGCTAAGAGATGGGCCGGAGGATGTAAGTCTTCAGTGCGTTCACAGAGAAGACTTGGGCAAGTTGGTGTATGCACTGGCGCTGCACAGGAAAGCATCCCACTCTTTAAGCATGTGCCAAAAAATGATGAAAGAAAGAAAATAAAAGTGAGAGAGAAAGAAGAAAAGACAAAGAAAGAGACAAGTAGAGAGGGAGAGAGGAAAGCAGATGAGAGAGGAGTTAAGATGTATTATACCGTGGAGAAGTTTCAGATAAGAATTTAAATATCTTGTACTGTACATATGTACTGATAAACGAAAATACAATTCTAAAAGAAAATATTTAGAAAGAAGTAGGATTCCCTTTGACTTTTGTCGGGTTATGGCGAACAGCCCAGAGTATGTACACCATATGTCACTTGTTGTGCTTTTAAGTTTACATAAATCTCCCAATGACTTCAAGTAATATATTCATAATACTTTTCAGCTGGACATGATACTATATGGAATATGAATGTGAGCATATCAAGTTGAATTATGAACAAAAGACATGTACAGAAAAGAGACTAAGTTGTAATATAAAATATATAAAAGTTCTCTTGAAAAGTTCATTAATTTATGTTCCTTAAATGTAAGAGAGCAGATGCTACATTGTGCAATCAAATATGATTACTTCTGAGAAATAGTTTTGAAAAATTAATACTTTTCTCAAATTTGTAATATGATTACTTTTCAAAAATAGTTTTGAAAAATTAATACTTTTCTCAAATTTGTAATATGATTACTTTTCAAAAATAGTTTTGAAAAATTAATACTTTTTGTCAAATTTATAATATGATTTCTTTTCAAAAATGGTTTCAGAAAATTAATACTTTTTCCCTAATTTATAATACTTAAGTTTTTTTTTTTTTTTCAAACTTAGGACACAACTGAATTTGACCCAGAAGAATTACACTCCTGGAAATTCATCTTTGAGATTTCCTTGTGCTTCTGTGAAATTATAAATATATATGACATTTCATGACACCATTTTCTAATAACTGCAGGATTAAATTAAAAGCAATCCATGTGTCTACTCATATAGAAATGATTAAATAAATTGCCACTAAACTTTTTGGTAAAAAAAAAAAATCATCCGTAAAATGAATGAAAAAGTTTCCATAATAATGGTAAAGAATTGTATGAGATTGTAGGAAAATTTGGACAATAGACAACTTAGGCTTATTGCTTAAAAATAAGAGAAAATGATGATATGGAGGCCCAGTGAGCCCATCACAGGTACTCAGGAGGCTGAAGCAAGAGGAGCGCAGATTAGAAATCAGCCTGGCTAGGGCATCACTGCCCCGTTTCAGAAAGGATGAGGAATGTTGATGAGTGGCCCTGGGTTCAACCCTAGGATTGGAAGAAAAACAAAATTAGTGAGAAGTTACATTCACATTTCCTGTGTTTTTCTTTAAAAATATAATAAAAGACATCTTCCAATGTCATAGAAATGATTATTTGCGAAGAAGCAGATGGAAAGCAAATAGAAGAGGAAGGTAGGTGTTGGGTCTTTTTTTCACTGTGTAGTTTAAGGTTTCACATATTTTTCTAACATTCAAGCCATGAAAATTGTCTATATAGAAAACTGTTGAGAACATGTTAGCCAAGGTTCTAAGCTGCATGTGTGTCTGGTCCCTAACTTAAGACTTAAGACATAAAGTTGACAAAAGAACCCTGAGGAATAGCGCCTCCACACATATCTGGGATGACTCAGTATCATGGGTCTTTCCAGATCTCTGTCTAATTCCTACCATTTCCCACCAGGCACAGGTCACATTCTCCTGATGTGTGTCTGCCTCTGGCGCAGCTTTGTGAATGACAGCTTGAGGTGTGCTCATGGGCTTAGACATCACTGTCGCCATAGCCCTGCTGTATCTCAAGCTCTTCTGGTGGAGCAGAAGAGGATACATTGCTAGTTGGTACCCAAGCTCAAGGCCTGATTTCCGAGAAAGGCTATGCAGAATGACTACTATTGCACTGTTTCCCAAAGTGTGGTGCCTGGACCATCTGGATAAGCATCACAGTGAGAAGTAACTATGACAGACATACTTTGTGTTCAGGTTTGCTGAGTCAGTGGTGATTGACTAGGAATTAGCTTTCTGAACTAGCAACTGAATTGATCCTGATTTGCATTTGAGGGCCATACCCCCCCCCCAAAAAAAATGTTTTCTCTAAAATAAGTTTGATGGTTTTTCTTTTCCCACCTAGATAGAGACAGAGATAGAGATATATACAGATAATAATAGATTCCCAGAGAGAGAGAGAGAGAGAGAGAGAGAGAGAGAGAGAGAATAGATATTGACAGAAGCATAGGCATAACTACATGTATAAATACAGAGAGGGTTTTAAGGTTCTAAGCTGCATGTGTGTTGTCTTAGTTACTTTTCACTAGTTGCTGGGACAAATACCCAACACCCAAAATAAAGGAAGGAAAAGTTTATTTAGCTCACAGTGTGTGGCGGTTTCAGTCCATGTTCAGCTGGCCTAAGGCTGAGTGGAATACAGCAGAGAGCATCCAGTTCATGGTGGCAGAACGGCAACAAAATGGTGACAGAGGCAGCCAAGCAAACAGGGCAGCAGAGCAACAGCCTGAGTCTGTCTCTCTGTCTCTTTTTAAATTACATCAGGCTCTCTGCCTTAGCCTATCAGCCTCGAGCCACACCCATAATCCCAGAAGTATTCAGACCCATGATCTGATTAATACTAAAATACAAAATCCCATTGACTCATGGATTAAGTTTCAAATTCTAGAAGTCCCCGCCCCATGACTCATTAGGCTTTGGGGGGACAACTAGACATAAACCATAACATACGTAATTATGTAAATTATAATTAATTATACTTAGCGTAATCATTTGATGAGCATAAATTATATAAGCAAGTAGCCAGTGAATAGTTGCTCCTATTCTTATTTTGGTAATATTTTCTTTATAATTTTATAGCTAAAGGTTTAAGACAATTTCTTCTTTACAACAAGTATCTATATTCTGTAATTTTCATGTATTCTGTAGATCCAAATAAGAAGACTAGATCAAATGAAGAAATGAAAGCCAAGCCGACTCAAGCCACTTATCTACAAGAATCAGGATTAGCTCTTTTCTTTTTCATACTATAGGGCTCTTCCTTAAATTGCTTAAATAGGTCCAGAACTTCAAATAATACCACAGCCACTTTTCTATCCTGAGAACAGAGGGTTCTTAAAACATCAGGTCTGAAAGTCTTCTGATCAATTCTGTAGTCAATAGTAAAGTATGCACACCCTCATGACCTCCTAGTCTGAGCCAGCCCGGCTTGGTTTATGCTTGTGTATGTTTGCTCACCATTTTCACTTGGTTTAAATACTCTAGTGACGGTGAGGGCAAACCATTTGCTGTATGGTTCCTGACCCCACGTTCCACTTAATGCCCTTTTTCTGGTGATTAAGCCAAGCCAAGACACTTTGTGATGATGAACAACTCAACGCCCCGTAAGGATTCCCAAGAGATGCAGTAGCCCAAGCCATGCGTTAGCCACAGAACACATAGTCCTGGCAGAAAGCCTCCCATGACCGCTTAGTCACAGGGATGCAGTGCAAGTCTTGGGTGGCACATGGTATAGTGGAATGAACATTAATGAATGAGACCAGGCAGGCCAGACTGAATCATTCTGCTCCGTTCACGATTTTGAACATCGGGAAAGATATTAATGCCTGGGAACCTCAGGTTCTTTAAGTGAGATTTGATGCAAATGTAGTTGGGGTCTTGCTTAAAAAAATGAAAGCTTTTTGAAGCAACAAGCTTACCAGTTATATGAAAGAAACTTACAGGAACAGTGAGTATTTTACACTCCATCTCAAGCCCTCTTTAGAACCAGATTTCTTCGCATCAGGTTGGTGTGACAACAACGACCGTCCTTCTAGCTACTGAAAGGTCGTGTCTGAGGTCATACAGCATTCTCCAGGCAGTTGGTATTGCGCATGATGCCCAGTCCAGGTGTGCGGTTCTTCCTTGGCTGTAGCGTTGCGTGCTGAACATTTCTCTCTGTTGCTTCAAATAGCACAGAGCTAGCTGTGTGGAGAACTCAGGACTGGGAGGAGATTCTACATGAGTTCCTGGAAATGGACCTCTCGCAGAAGTGAGTTTCTCTGCAGCCACAGAACATTTTCTTCTCCTAGCAGATAAGTGGTCACTCTTTAGGGTGGTTATAGACCCCATTAATAGCATTCATGAAAGATCAGATGATGCCCATAAGAGGTTTAATCAATTGAAGTCAGAAGCTTTAATCATGGGTCTAGTATAACCATGTCAGTAGAACTCAAGGCAAACTTTGACTGCTAGAACTTTTTCCAGGTTTTGTATCAATCTATCTTTCTTTTAATATCAAACACTAATGACAGAGGTCTCCTCATTTAATTTACAAAAGCCTCTTAGCTATGTAATCAGTGTACCTAAACAAAATTTGTCTTGCTATATTAATCTTAGCCACTGTATCTATGAGTTTGTCAAAAGCCATTTGATGTGCATCTAAAAATATATTTTGGAGGCTAGGATTATAGCTTGGCAGTCTAAGCACATGTCTGGCAAGCTCATTGTCTCAGGTTCAATCCCCAGTACCGCATGTCATGCCAGCTCCTGAACGTTGGGCACCTCATGCAGGCCACTGAAATAAAGCATTATGGTGCACACCTATAACCCTAATGCTGGGCAGGACGAGACAGGAAGATCACGATAGTTTGCGCTGCATAACGAGACCTTATACCATATAAATAAATAAATAAACAAAAGAGTTTTAAAAATAATATCATTCCAAGGGTCGGCCATATGACTCAGTGGACTAAGAGTTTGCTTAGGTAACAGAGGGGCGAGGGTTCGATCCCTGATATCGCATGACGCACTGGCCCTGGCCGCAGGCACACTAAGGTGGTGATAGAGTCTAGGCAGGGTGGTGCATGCCTGTAATCTCAGCACTAGGGACGCAGAAATCAGGAGAATCACTACAACTCCAAGCAGCGCAGTGAGACCCTGCACATAAATAAGTAAATAAATAAATAAGAATTTTAAAAATGCATTTTAAGATGGACAATTACACAAAAGGCAATCGCTTTGCAATACATCAGTGGTGGGCATAGCAAGGAAGCCATCACAGCAACGTTCACAATGGCTTCAAAAATACCTCATCATCCAAACCAAATTAAGACCTCTATGATGAAAATTATAAAATTTTGAACAAATAACAGAAGACATTCGAAAAAAGATAGTGACTCCTTGTCCTGGATCTGTGGAAATAGCATTGTGAAAATGTCATGGTTTAAAAAGCAAATTACGGAGTCGATGCACTATATTTAAAGAAATACATTCTTCACAGAACTTCCAACGACAACCCTGAAACTCATGGAAACCCAAAAGACTCAAAATAGCCAAAACAATATTGAGTGAAAAGAGAAAAGCACTTTTAGCCCGCTTTAAATTATACTACAAAGCCATAGTAGCCAAAATAGAATGGCATAGAAAGCAGCCATGGTGACCAATGGAATAGGCCAGAAAACATAGCCACAATTGCAAGTGCCTGCAGCCAGCAGGGTTTACTAAAGAGGCCAGAAAATTGAGCAAGAGAAAGACAGCCTCTCTAGCTGTGCTGTCCCTGGAAAGGTTATTGTTCAGCCGCAGAAGCATGCTGGCAGATAACTGATTGTCATGCTGCACTAAACTCAAATGGAAATGGACCAAAGAACTAGAGGTAAGACCAGACGTTTTGAATGTGTGGACACAAAATATAAAGGAAACACATAAAGCCATAGGTATAGGTATAGTGAATAGAAGACAAATAGCACAAGAGATCATTTTAAGAATGAATAGATGGGATGATATTATATGAAAATGCTTCTGCAAGGGCCAGCCAAATAGCTCAGTGGATTAAAGCACCTGCCAGCAGGCACAAGGGCCAGGGGCCAGGGCTTCACCCTGGCCACTGTCATCCCAGCCTCGGCCCCTGGGCACGTTGAGACCGCAATTGAGACTGGGCATGGTGAACTGCACCTGTAATCCCAGGTTTGGGAGGCTGCAGATAGGTGGATCACTATGAGTTTGATGTAGTAGTGAGACCCTGAACACCCTGTAGACTCTTCCCTAAAAAAAATAAAAAAAAAAAAAAGTGCTTCTGCACAGCACAGAGACTCAGTGCACAGAAAACCTACAGAATGGGGGAAATAAAAAAAAATAAATGCTGCTCTGATAGGAAATGCCAGTCGGGACTCACGAGGTCCCGAGTTTCATCCCTGGTACTGCATGTCACATTGACTCCAAAACCGGGTGTGGTGGTACTCACCAGGAATCCCCAAGCTGGGGAGACAGATACAGGAGAACTGTTGCAAGTCTGAACTGCATAGTGAGACCCTGTATCAACAACAAAAAGTTTAACTGTAGACCATCAGCTGGGCAAAAACAAGCCCATCTCAGAAAGTTAAATATTGTTTTTTCTTAAGCAATTCAACACCAATTTAAAAATGAGAACTACTAAAAGAGCAACAACAGGACACTAGATGGTGCACTTTTAGAGATAGGGAAGGATAGTAGAGGAAGAATGGAAGAAAGGAGAAGAAAATAATCAAAATATGTCGTAGAAATATACCAATGCACCAAGACAAATGTCATCATTTTGTGTCACTGACATATACCAACTCTAAAAGTGGCTAGCAATTTAAAATAAAAACGATTACTAAATTATCATTAATTGGTTTCATATTACCAATGAGCATGCAAAGTATGGCTAGCATAAATACAAATATAATAAAGGAAACAAAAACCATGAAATATTTTGTTATTAGTGGGCTTTGCTCTCAGCAAATGTTAACTAAGCATCCATCTACTGTTGAAACAGTTTTCTTATCATCGTTGAAGGGTTGGGGTAGAAGAAATATCAAACATGATCATCTTACTCCATACTAACACACAGCTAAAAAGAAAATCGGGAAAGGTAGACAGAAATATAACCAGGAAAAATGATAATGCAAAGCCCTGTACGAGGTTGGCCGAGTCTCTGCCCCTCCTGTTGTGGCCTCAGACCCATGACGTGAATGTGGCCTTGGGTTCAGAGAAGCACCTGTACCGTAGATACAGGTGTAACACGTAGGATGAGGCAGGGATCCCATTGGTGTGGGTCCTGCCCCTGCTCTGTGAGGCAAGGGAGTCCTGAAGGATGCTAAGGTAAGGTCCGGAATTTAAATCTGGATGTGACCATACATTAACTACTTCTGGAAGTCGCATCTATTAACAGAAGCTGGTTATCATATTTGAAAAAAAAAAATGTTCGCTTGAGATATAGATTACTTTAGAAAGAGACCCTATTTGAGGTCCCTTCATTGTGGCAGATACAGACCTGCTGCACATGGGCTCACAAGCCTGAGTGCTGGTTTGAGGATGCCGCAGGCTTGTCCATGAAAGGGATTGGGAACCTCTGAGTCCACTGAATTTCTCGATGCAGATTCCACAGGGCAGAGGGGATCATGAATCCAACTCAACATCTCTAGGAGACAGCGTTGGGCCAAGTAGACTTATGTGTTCAGCAGACATGAGTTGATGAATTGATAAGTGATTTCAGACTGGCTTTCCTGTTTTCTATTCTAGGCTGTTTGTGGAGTAGGTTAGCTGCATAGCTCCATCTAGAATGTGCGCACTGGGAGAACAGAAAATAGCAATAATAATAGCCATTGCTACGTATTACGTACTCGCCCCGGGGGGTAAGGGACCTTGTGGGAGACACGTGTCACATGCGCACAGGGTCCTTTATTCTCTGTGGCAGGTGAAGAAGTAAGTTCACGATTGCTTGGGCACTGCCATGGGATCGTAGCACCTCACAGCACGTGCTCCAAGCCCAGCGGAACACCTAGGCTGTCCCTCTGTCTCACACCATGCTCATGAAGATTGAAAACCTGCGTGACCCAGGTAGGCCGCAGGCCTGCTCCTGGAGAGCCCTCAGCTGCGGGAAGTGGTTTTCCTGCTTATTTTCTTTCTAACTCACTCAGCCCGCCTAGACCTTTAGCACTTATCTCCTCAGTAGGAGGACAGCCATGTGTGTTCTTAGAGATAGCAGAAAATCACTACTCAGGAAGGTGTCAGCTTCCTGCTCTGCTTGGGCCTGTCACCTCTTGCCCTCTGGCTAAAGAAGTAAGATGAAAAATTCAGACCACATCCTTGGGTTCAGAAAATCTGGAATCAGGGTTTGCTATTTCTGGAGAGATTAAGCCTCCTTTCAATGTCATTGAGACGTCTAGGCAGGTTTTCTCAGAGTTTCTGCTCTGGGAAACTTAAGTGTCTCCCAGTGTCACCCCCTCTGCTCATCATTTCCATAGCCTCTCTGTTTCTGAGACTATTAGGCCTTTCTTCTTCAAGGATTAGAGCTCTTCTGCCCAACTCGTGGTTTTAGGTTGATTTATATAGAATACTAAGTCAAGTCTGGCTGGTATTGGTAATACATTTTGTGACCAATCTATTCTTGTACTGCCAATATGCTTGTGGCTGTCATATCTTCATCACGCCTGATGAGTTAGAGGGTGAGAGTGATATTATTTAGTAAGTAACTGTCATACAACAAGATTTGCCTAAAGCAACTGAGTTGCAGTCTCATCTAACTCCAGGTCTAGAACTATTTGTTCCATTTCACAGGTAAGGAAGCTGAAGTTTCTAGAATAAAAAGCTTTTGCCTAGTGTCACATGCATGGCAGTGTTCAGTATGGAACTAAAAAAAATAATTAATTCCAATCTATATTGTCATTCAGCTAAAACCTCTCATCATCCAAATGTGAACAACTGTAGAAATTAATGTTGCTTTTTCTTTGCATTTTTTTTTCTGTTTTGAGAAATCTGAGTAAATTTTCCTTATAAATTCAAGTACTTCCAAATCAGTATTTTACCACCTCTCATTTCTCTGTTTCTTAAAATATGATAAGTGTAGCCTGTGATTTGGGGACTGCTTTTCTCTGATTCGCTTTGTGTTTCCTTCCTTCCCTTCGTGTTATAGGTTTCAGGTATATGTTGTTTTGAAAAAATGTGCTAATAAAACAACACTTCCCAGCACTTGGGAGGCTGAGGCAGGAGGATTGCTGCCAGTTCAAGACCAGCCTGGGCTACAAAAGTGAGCTCAAGGCCAGCCTGAACTGCATAGCAAGACCTTGTCTCAAAAATAAAAAAAAAAAAAAGCAATAATTGTCATATGGGTTTTGTTTCTTTTTAGGAAATAGAAACATTGACATGTGGGAGATTCTGCATAAGTTAGCAAAGTTCGTCAAAGTACCTTCTAGGCATTGTTGCCCTCTCTTGAGGAGACACCCGTGGGATGTCTGTTATTTGGCAGTTTAATCTGCCATCTTATTTGTGAGGGTCAGTTGATGGCTTATTATTAGATAGCCTCAGGTAGATGTGTTCGAATTTATGAGAATGGTTGGGTGGAAAGAGGAAAATGTTAACATCAAAAATAAATAAACAAACAAAAATCCCCATTAAGACTGCGTTTCAAGACGTAAGTGTTTTAGTCAGCATTCTTTGGCGAAAAAGACCCAAAAGAAAGGTATTTGCCTGACCTCACATGATGATAGACTCTGAGAGGTTCAAGTGCAGAGAAATGTGCAGTGACACAATTCTCAACCTAATACAGAGGTCTGAGAAGCACAGGACAATTGTGTGTGTTTCAATCTGATGCCACAGCCAAAGCCATGAGCTGCTGTTTGTCCCAGTGTGAAGCCAGCCAGGCAGAGAGAGAAATCTGCGTTTCAGGGTTTTATTCTACTCTGGCTTTGTTGGGTTAGATCAGCATCCCCCACCCCACAAAAAAGGGGACTCTTCTTTATTTCCTCTACAGCTTCAAATGTTTATCTCAACCGGAAGCATCTTCAAGCATTAGACACATCCGGAAATCCTGTTAACCCACGTGGTGGGATGTGCCGTGATCCAGCCGAACTGACGTGTGAAAGTGCTCACATGGTATTTTACGTCAAATCGCTGTTGGCCATCACTTATTAGACATTTGCTGCACAAAGCTGGCACTGAGCCTTCGCTGTTTCACCGTAACCTTACCAGGATGCTGATTCTATTTCAAAGTTAACGCCCACACACATTGCACTTAGAGGAGCTGGTGAGCTTTTTCTAGTAGCTACATCTGTTGAAGAGAGCACCTCAACTCCATCAGTCTCTATTCTGCTTGTGGGACGAGCACGACATTGCAGGACACGGGTTTCAGGGATGAGCGGATACAAATGCCGAACACACAGAGTTGAAAGAAGGTGGAGCAGATTCTCTCTGCACCCCTGAGCAAACTTGTTTCATTCTTCTACTTGACACACGTTGCCTACTATTACAATGAAGTTGTTTCCTGACCTTGATCGGGAAGGAAACCCATCAGCCAACTCTAGATTTCCTTGGGCGTAATGAGCACCTTCTTCTCCACTGCACTCAGTGAGGACGTCTTATAAAGAAACAAAGCAAGGTGGTCTATATCAGAACAAAGGGGTGTAGAATATCTAGAATATAGATAGTGCAGAGTATCCATTTAGCACCTACTCCTATACTGGGGATTTTCCTACCAACGTGTCTCACAAAACAATCTAATCCACGTAGTCTTAATCAGGGATTGAAGCATAAACATTTTCAGTTGAGTGAAAGACACACGTGTCTGCTATAACATTACCACTCCAGGAATTTGTGCAACCTTACACAACAAACAGCATTAGAGGAAAAATGTTCCTGAATCATCCTATTTTCCAGTCTTCAGAAATCCCAGAGAGAAACTGCCCACTTGAGCAACAAATGTGTCTCTCTGCCTGTGTCTTGGATGATAGCTTTTAAACCAATTTCCAGTATTTCTCAGGGCACTCTTTGTAGCTGTCAAAATGATTGCCCCTTGCCCTGGAGATTGCAGTCATAATTTTTAGTCCTTTTGTTTCCATTCCCACTGAAATGTGAGGTGGAAAGGGGTTGAGTACCCAAGCTGTGGGCATTGTGTCCTCAGGTTTGTACCATTTGGCAGCTTCAGAAGATGGATAAAGGAAGCAAAGTAGGAGCTGCCCATGTCTGACTGATTACTAATGGAAATATTGAGGACCTCATGACTGGTAAGGACCTCTTGTTTACAGGCTTACACAAGAAGCAACACATCTTTGTCAGTGGCACTGGCACACACAACTTCAGATTCTTTTATTATTACTATTATTATTATTATTATTATTATTATTATTATTATTATTATGGCAGCTCAGCCTGCTTTACACCACTGAGCCACCCCACCAACCCCCAGAACTTCAGATTCTGGTTCAAAATTGAGCTACACTTTACATATTTCTCTCTGACAGATTTAGAGTCCAAAAGGACCCTGTAAAAGCACATCTGACAAGCCTGAGGATTAGGTAGGTGCTAAGGCAGAAGAGTGAAGACTTTTCAGCACAGGGGCGTTTAACTTACGGAAAGACATAAATCTATCGGCAAACTTTATTCTCTGTGTACATAAAATCAGGCAAAGCATTTTAATGCCATTGTGAATTATGCACCCTGCGAAGTAGATATATCATCAGTTTCTCATTTGTTGGCCAATCATTTGGAAGACAAAGATGGATTGTGTTTTTGTATCAATCTGCCTCTGATTTGGTAGTTAGGGAGACATATCGCCAAGCAGCACATTAAGCATAAACTACGAGAGCAAGTGCAGACTATTTTCCAGTATGCCTGTGGCGATGTAATTGGTTGTATTGACAAGGTTTGGGTTTGTGTGGCTGTTCCCTTTGCTGTAATTAAAAATCTCTTTGCCCTTACTATGGTCACCACATGCATTTTAATATAACTTAGAAGAAAGACTTACATTAGCAACAATTTCATTATGCACGTCCAAACTGTATCATTGAAAGGGTTAAAGTGGACATAAATCATCCAAAGAAAAAAATGACATATAGCCCAAAAGTTTTATAGTTTTGTCACTGATAATATTATCCTCAATTTACAGATGATAGAACTAACTTTCAGAGAGCTGTGTGATATTAACACAGATAAGACATTACCACCATGAGATGCTATCCCACTTAGTCTGATGTGGAAACTGTATACATATTCACTTGATAGATTTATTAATGATGAATGACTGACCCTTGCCATAAAATTCTTAATACATTTACCTGTAGTTACCTGTCTGATTTTCCAATCATTGCTAGCAGACAAGACTTCTGTCCTCCTGTGGACTAGAATTTTTTTTAATTTTTAATTTCTTAAGATTATATTTTATAAAGAGAGTTGAAAATAGTATTAAAACAGAAAAATCACAAGAATGTAGAATTTCACTTAACAAAGAAATATGAACTTCACCGTATTTGTTGTGACGCACAATGTTGTCTTACCAGATATAGGCATGGAAAATTGAAAGAAGAAAGAAATGTATAAAAAATCAAAAGGAGAAAAAGGAGAAGCCATTGAAAAAAAAAAGTAAACAACAACAGCAGCAATAAAAAAATAAGCATCATCTGCTCCTTTCTGTAAACCAGGAAAAATTACATAACCTTTGCTTATCACTAAGCAAGATGAAACATAAGCAAAGTTCTCCAACAAGATACTGCTTACTGTGGTTCTCCTTAGGATTGACCTTTTCTATTGATCAGTTCCACCTTTCATCAGACAAAATACCTAATGGTCACAATTTCAAAGAACAGCGGATTTATTTGATGCACATTTTTGGAGCTGTCCATCTGCAGCTGGTGGCCTGCAAGGCAGAAACTTCAGGACAAAGGAGCATGCTGGAAGCGCCGCACAACTTGCAGTGGCCAGGACATGGGGCTCAGGAAAGCAGCTCCGGCACATGACGCAGCCTCCAAGGTAAGGCCCGGTATGGCCCAGCTCCTCCCCCTGAACCTGCTATCCTAGTGGCACATTCAGCTGTGACCATCCTGGCATCAATTCATTGATGAGCATGATGCTCCCATGTTAGATCAAGCTTTCCAGAATTCTCTTAATCCAGTCACACTACAATTAAGATTAGTGGGCATAACTATAACCTTTGTCAACTAGACACCTTATTACATCTCTTTAGATTACTAAATCTGCAAATAAACACAATTATGCATTCCCATAATCCCACCTAATATAATACAAATAACTTGAACACAATAATGCATTTTTTTTTTTTTTTACAAAAATGCAATAAGCACTTTCTAAAGTTTCTTTTCTTTTCTTTTTTTTTTTTTTTTCTGTATTTTGGGGAAGGGTTTACAGCAGTGGCTCTCCACCTGTGGGTTGTGACCCCAGCAGGGGTTGAACAACCAAAACACAGGGATTGCCTAAAGCCATTCTGAATCATAACTGTAGCAAAATTACAGTTTTTAAGCAGCCACCAAAATTATTTTTTGGTTTGGAGTCACTGCAACATGAGGAACTACATTGCGGTGTCACGGCATTAGAAAGATTGAGCACCACTGTGCACTCTACAGGGTGTTCAGAGTCTCACTATGCAGATTGGACTCCTTGTGATCTTCTTGTTTTCATCCTCCCAAGAGCTGGGAGTAACGGCCTGTGCCCAGTCTCAATTGACTTCTCAGCGTGCCCTGGGGGCAGGGCTGGTACAGCAGGGGGTGCGGGTCGAATTGAGATATTTGATCATGCTCAGCTAATTTGCTGAGCTATTTTCCTGGCCCTTAAAGAAAAAATAAAGCTTTGGTATTTCTTGCACTGCTCTAGTGCCCTAGTCCTCATCTCCTTTGAGACTCAGTATAAATTCCTAAATGTAAACTGCTATAAAAATAAAACAAAATGAGGCCTGGGGATATGGCTCAACTGTACTGTGCCTGCCTGACAAGTGCGAGGTCATGAGTTTGGTCTCCAGCACCAATAAACGCACAAACAAATAAGTTATATGTCTAAAACATAAAATGGTTCAGGATAGATATTGCCATTCTGGAGAAAAAGGAAGATAGTAGACAATCGGTCCCAAACAAAACCCAAAAGGGTAAACATTAAACCCTGCAGTCTTCATCTAGAGCCCAGATTACAGAATGGTGAGATGTTTATTCCAGAAGGAAGGCTTGGACCTCTAGGATCTTGCAGATTACAGCCTTACTACTTCTCTCCTCACTCCCTGTGTCTTTCTTTTACAAATATTCCATTTTCTTGATATCTCTAACTTCCTGGGGTCTCCAGTACACCTTCCTTCTATCCTCACAACATCATCGACCCACCTCTCAGGGGGCACATTCCTGCCTGCCTAACCCTTTCTTCAAATTCTGTATGACTAAAATAAAACATCACGTAGACTATACCTAAATTTGTTATCAGTAGCCAGGCTTCCTTGGAGCATTGCTGCTAAGGCCTCTTAGTACCTGTATGTCTGAGTATAGTGCAATAAATCCTTGGATGTGAACTGTGTTGTTGTCCTTTCTGATAGTTTTAGAGTCTTGTTTTTAAGACGCTCTTCACAGATTTTTACACTTTTCATCCTTTCATTGCATTTTTGGGCTTTTGGGTCTGCAGCGTACACGATCGTGTTGAGTCCTGTGAAGGCTCTAAGTTATGTTCACTTTTGTCATAGTTCAAAGACTTCCTTTCCTTTAAATAGCATTACACACTTTCAGCTGTGTGTCCTCTGCACTCAAATATACACATTTATACATGATTTATTTCAGAACAAACATTAAGTTTATCGAGTTTTTCTCTGATTTTCTCATAATTTTAACAATAAGTCTGGTTAAAAGTAACTAACACTGCTCATCCATCCCTCAGCTGGAGCATGAGGCTTCCTTAAAATTACCTTCACAAGATTAATTACTCTATTGCCTTGAAATTCAGCCTTGCACAAAATCTTAGGACCTGGGTAAAATATGGACTACTTCTTTTGACAAAGTGTGACATGCATAATGTCTCATCAAATTCCTACTGGAGTCCCTATTATCTTCTAAAACCACCTAAGCTTTGTGTTTATTCTCCATGCTCAGATCACTATTCTGGACTTCCGAGTTCTCAGCAGGTTTATCCTTGAAGTTCTGTCCACAGGATTCAAGTCTTTCCCTAGTGTGACTCTCCAAACTCTCTAAACTCTTCCCACAAGTTTGTTCCAAAGATTTCTAAACGACACGGTTAGGTGTACTTACAGACATGACCTAATTCTTTGTACTGATTTTTTGTATGAGACAGGTTTTCCCTTCTTGCAGCTAAATGACCAGTGCCCACAAATTAAAGGATGTAAAAATTCAATTAGCTTCGCAATGTCGGGGTCCACATTTTCCTGCCTCCAAGAGTGAAGAACCATGGGTGGAGGAGCCAAGCAGAACAGAGGAGGAGAGCTCAGCAGGAGAGCTGTCCCTTCCAGCACCACACTGCCGGAGCCATGGGCCTTGGACCCTAACAGCAAATTCAGCTATGAACAGCTCTGGCTCAATTCACCATTGTGTGAAACACCTCTCAGCCCCAACCATCTCCCCAGTTTACCAGACCAGTAAAATTAAGATTGACCAGTGTAATACTTTTCACCAAAAGAGATTAACCAAATTTTTTTTTTTCTGATTAAGTGGCAATGATAGCAACTATTATATTTATAACCTTATTGTGAACCAAACACCATTGTAAAAAGCAAAAGCAAAAACAAAAACAAAAAAGATTATATGAGCAGTACCTTTTTCCTGAAAATTTGCATCCTTTATGGTAATTTGATAAGTGAAAATTTAAAAAAAAATGTTTTTATACAGATGCTTCTATTCTACATACTCACTCTACTTCACTCTCAATAAGCACGAGATATGGGTAAAATCTGATATTTGCCATTACAAAGTGTAATCTGGTACATAATCCTACTGAAGCCCTGTGTGCTGGCAGTTTGATCTTAGTGATGGGAAAGTGACGAATGCAGCGAGTTAGCTGCCAGAGCTTATTTCACTGTTTATAAACTATGCCCCACTTTGATCTTTCCATGAATGTTGGGATGGAGTTGAGACTCCCTGTTAGTCCTGTATCCTGAGTCTAGCCAGTGATACTGAACCTTTTAGCATTTTCAATGAGAAACAGCCTCTGCAACACCATGCTACAGCTTCCCACCACCAATGCAGCCTGTAGAGAACTGAATTTCTCCAGTAGCCAGGCTGAACACAATAGATTTCTAATTGAATTAGATTAGACGGAGGATCAAGCAGCCCAGATACAGTCGTCTGCCAAGTCAAGAGGTCTGTAACAGCAGACAGAGCGGCCTTGGCTGGCTGATCTCTCCGTACATCTGTTTGTCTTCCTAAAGAAGGTCATTTATATAGTGTTTCCATCATCGGCCACCCTAAATTCACAAGCTATCTTCCTGACTAAGGCAACAGAGCCTTTTGTTTCTATATTTCATCTGGGGGCCAGCAAATTTCCCATGGCTGGTGTCGGGAGGGAGTATGGAATCACGCTGGTGAGCTGAGGTGTACTTCTGAGCATTGACTCTGCTGGTCCATATGGAGCTAGTGCCTCTACTAGCCAAAGAAACTAGGTATTGATATTAGGTGTGCAACAAACCCAGAGCACAAGACTCTGTGTAGCCTCTGCTAAGAAGGAAACAGGACAGCCACAGCCTGTTGCTTCTTACAGACACCACATCCTTTCATCCTCAGGCAAAATTAACATCCATGCTTACGGATGACAATAAAGTGCAAGAATCTATTTCTCTGCTCCTGGACCTATACCTACAAATATATCCAATACATCTGACCATAAGCATTGTGTAACATTTAGTCAAGCAGCCCAGGGAAGGAATTCTAAGAAGTCTTTGAAGCCTTTAGTACCATCTAACCTTTGGTAGATGGCTCTTTGAAAATATCATCTGCCTGTTTCTGATGACACCAATTTGAATAATTATTAGCATGAATTATTTTCAGCCTACTTGTGAAGTACAGTCCCAGTGTGGGCTTAATTAAAAGGTCGTAAACTAAATGGATTCATATAGCATTAACTTTTTTTTTTTCAATTCTAGGAGGTAGAATTTTGAAAATAAGGTGCAGGCAAGGCTCATTCGTTCTGAGGGCTCTGAGGTCTCTGTGGAACCTGAGGAAACAATGTTCTATGCTTCCTGCTAGACTCTGATGATGCTGGGAGCCCTTGACTTGAGGGTGAATTTTTTTGGCCTTTACTTCCATCACCTCATGAGCTTTTTCTTGAGTTTTATACGCTCTTGCGTGTGTGTGTGAGTGTGTGTGTGTGTGTGTGTGTGTGTGTATGATGTGCCTGGCTTTCTTCTTATAGGAATAGTTATATTCCTCTTATAACCAAGTTATATTGGTCAGAACACACCATAGTGACCTCAAGTTAATTGGTTGACATCTCCAAAAACCTAGTTTACAAATAGGTTGCTTGCTAAGGTCCTGGGTCCTGGGAGTTTGGAGTTTGACTTATACTTTCGGGGATCAGAGATCAAAACATAACAAGGAATGTTCTGCATTGTTATAAACATGGGTTTGGTTATTTTTTTCTTCTGTTTAAAATAAAAAGCAAAAAAAAATTGAAATGCTAAAAAAGAAAAAAAAATAACAAAAAAAGAAAAAGCAAGAAAAGAAGAAAATAACAATAAAAAGCCAAAGGAAGTCACACTGCCTTTATTACACTGTACAAGCTTATTAGAATATCTTAAGATCCACCAAAAAAGGCAAAAGGCAAAATTTTTTTCCATAACTGTGGAAACTCGAAACTTAACAGAGTCACAATTTAAGAACAATGCTATCCAAAAGGAAGTGGTGGGATATTTCTAAAATTATAGTCAACATGCCAGCTCTAACAGAATCCTCAGGTGGAACAGGTTAGTAAATATTGAGAATGTAAGTTTATCAGAACCACTGCAAAATTTCTTGAAACAAGAAGAGTGAACTAAAACATCTGTTTTTTTTTTGTTTTGTTTTGTTTTTTAAATATAATTCCCATCCTATGCAATTTGGTTGGCATGGCAACTGTTGAATTTCATTTTGGAAGATGTTTGTATTTCTGTGGTCTGCTTATTAATTTTTTTGCAATGACGTTGTGTAAACTGGTATTCTGGCAATGAATCTCTGTCAACTTTCCCTCCGTCTGCCACATCTGAGAGTCCTTTCTCTTTGTACTTTGGCAGTCTTCACCATTTAGGTATTTATCTGTTTTCGAACATAGACAAATTCAAGTACTCTTCAAGCAAGGACACACTTTCTGTCTTTGGTGGCCCTCATTTATTGCTGTCATAGGACAGGACTGGGGGCTTCACTCAACAGCAGCTAAGGAGAATTCCAGCCTCTCTGGGCCACAGGGCACAGGCTAAAGCAGGAGACCCTTCTTCTAAGGCCGAGGAAAATGGCAGTGCCATGCACAGAGCATTCCTGTCCCTTTCTGACAGCCTTCAAGTTGTTGCCTCTATTGACGTTTCTGTCTTCCTAATTGCACCCTTATGAAAAACAATTTCCTTTTGTGTTAAGTGAGGGCTTGATTACATTTTCATTTTCTTTCTCTTTCTTTTTTTTTTCTGACTGTGGGCTCTTTCAAAGGAGAAATCACAAACTGTAGCTGTTGATCACCCAGATCCTAGCCAAGTACCAGAAACAGTGTGTATAAACTGAAGCAAATTGCACTGGGGATAATTTCAATAGTACTAGTTATACACATTATTGTAGAAAATTCTAGAATTCTCAGACAACGAAAATAATAATACCACCATAAAGCAACCACTGGCTTGTTTTTAGCACTTAAAAGGTTTCGTTACAGATAAACATGGCCAAGTATTGAGTTTTAAACCTAATTTAATACTTTTTTCACAACATGAATATTATATGAACATCTTCCCATATGGAATCATGCAAGTACCTTGCAGCTCTTTCAATAGCTGAACTATTATCCACTGTGTCAATACAAGAGCAATTGTCTTATTGCATCTAATGTTACTTGAATGGAAATTATCCAGCAGTAAACATCTTTGCATATAATGTTCTAATGTTAATATTATTTAGTTGTCAGTTTCGTAAGTTATTTTTTAAATTAATTTTAAAAGTTCCTAAGAAAGTATTTCCATAAATAGAATTCTGAGTCTATGATTATTTTATAATACATAATTGTGTTACCACACATTAGTAGCTGCTCCTTTCCCAAGCACAGAGTAAAAGTATTTATCATCAGCTTCAAGTACATGCATATATAAACAATCATTTTAATTAAATAAACTTTGGAAATTGAGATGAAATCATAAAATGTTTTTTGCATATTTCATTCTGAGATACAGAGCACTGGACAAATGAGCTGCTACTCCAGGCTCAGGGATAGGCGTGCAGAGGCTGTACCCAGCTGCTGCTCAAGTGGACAAACTGAGCACTTAAGGACCTATCTTCCTGGGGACTTTATGTAATAGTGCACAGACACTGTTGTACCAGCTCTGCGACATTCTGAGCACTGTTTTTTCTGATTAGCACAAAGCCTATCAATGGCCTTTTGTGCTTTTTACGAGGGATTGGGAAGGAAGGTTGCATTGTGGGCCTTTTGTTTTCTTGAAGCCAGGATTGTATGGGTCTAAGATGTAGAAGAAATTGCTGAGCAGTGCTGTCTAGGGTTCTGGGGCAACAAAGACCTCTGAATAATTTTAGGATGGCACTGAAGCTTTGTGCAATTTCTTGTCCACCATTGACTCATCCAGGTCTTCAAAGCAGCAATTCTCCCCTACTTGGGTTTGCTTAATTTTGGATCATTAATAACTTTCTCATATTTGAATTCACTGAATTCACAGCACGTAAGTTGTGAGTGTCATATGGAGATGTTATAAATAAAGCTCCAGGGGCTTTTGCTCCAAATTTAAGCTTGGTCCATCACTTGGCTATAAGAGGCAGTGATAATTTCCTAATCAGTAAAATGCAATAATCATAGAATATTATTTCTTTGGGTTTTGGCAAGGAGTAACGTCTTAAGATTTAATGCAGTTCAGCACTTGACAAACAGTCCTTCTGCTTATTGAGTGATTGTAATATACTTTGTATGCTAAGTGATATCTTTAAAAATCAAAAATTAGCCGGGTATGGTGGTGCATGCCTGTAATTCCAGCACTCGGGAGGCTGAGGCAGGAGGATCGGTGTTAGTTCGAGACCAGCCAGGGCTACAGAAGTGAGCCCAAGGCCAGCCTGAACTGCATAGTGAGACCCTGTCTCAAAAAGACCAAAAAAAAAAAAAATCAAAAATTATATATTTACCATTTATTATTGATTCTTCCACAACTAAGATCCTAAACAATCATATACTCTTTGTTGTTTAAGGAAATAAATACAATGAGCTTTTATTTATTTATTTATTTATTTATTTATTTATTTATTTCTTGTTTCAGAACCTTTGTTTGTTTATTCACTCATTTTTATGGCCGGCTCAGCCCACCCTGAGAGCAGGGCTGGTGCAGCATGTGGTGCCGGGGATCGAACTACGGTCCCTGAAGCCGCCCAAGCTTTCCCAAGCAGGTGCCTTAGACCACTGAGCCATCCCGCCAGGCCCACGATGAGCTGTTAATGATTGACATAAACGAGTATTTTGATGTTCTTCTTTCTTACTGTATTTCATTTTTATCCATTCAGTACTAATTAAGAATTCACTAGGATTGAAAACACGAAACAGGTCACGTTTTAAAACTCAAGAAATGAGAAAAGCAGGTGCATTAATAGATGAACTGTGGCTCACAGCGATACCTAAGCACACCCAGTAAGCCAGGAAGGCTACAGCAGGGGCATTTGTCCAGGTGAGCCTGGAGAGCATTTGAAAAATGCCACAGCAGAATCTGCAAGGTGGTATTTGTAACCAGAGACATTCCCAGGACTAACAAAGAAAAGCAAAGATGGGCTGGATGACTTACAAGTTTCCTTAAAGCATTTAGAACAATTATCTCAGAGCAGAGACCAAGCCAAAACCAATGCTTACTATTCCAGCTCATGGTTTTTGACCTTTCTGATGTGAGCACAAAAACCAGAAATTTCTGTTGTGTGCACATCAAGTGGAAGTGAAGTGCAATGAAAACAAAGCTTCCCTAAATAGTGGAGTGCAGAGGTCACTAGGCCTCTGAAGGAAAAGTATAGGTTACATACACAACTGTGCTCTTGTTCTCAGGGAATTTCATTCGTTTCCTATTTAAGGAGGAGCCAGGCACAGAACAGGGTATTGTGCAATTGCAGCATCATAATAAAGAGAGGCAATTTAATCATAATTAGTATTAATTTATTTATGAAATGCCAGGGTGTGCGTCTATGTTCTATCATTCATTTACTTTCAGTCTGGTGTTGTGTGTGCTCCATTAAGTTGTAAAATACAAGATCATCCACCTGCAATCCCATGTGCAGTCCCATTACGGGCCGTTCCTCTCTGTTTGTTCTGGCATCACTAAGACCTCATGGGTCATTTGTCTATAGGTGTTTAATTCCTCTATGTTCACCAGAAGACTTTTATTTTTCTTTTTTTTACTAGGCGTCAGGCAGATGTGATTTGAGCTGAGCACAGCTGGCTTTCCTGGAACACCTGGCGAGCATCTACTATGGAGCCAGACTCATGGTTCTCACTGGGCATTTCCTTGTTACTCTCAGCGATTCAAGGAGCTCAACTTCTTCTCTTCATGTTGCAGCACTTGCAAAGGTGAGGGCTTTTACAAATACCATTTTTCAAGCAATGCAGTGTACTGGGGTTGTTTTCAACAGACAAATTCTGAAATCAAACCATGTGTCTTTCATTTCAATGCATTAGTTGCAAGAGTAGATAAGTGCCATTAAAAAAAAAAAAAAAAAAAAAAGCCTTTTCTCAAACTGCTGATTGGGTAACAAAAGATATCCAAGTAGAAAAGAAATGCTGTTTATGGTGTTCCTTTCTCTGATGCAGCAGGAAAGTATGCAGCTGCAGGATTTATATCCCTGGTCCCTCTCAAAATCTCCCAAAACTTTACCCTGAATTGCAGACAGCTTAGCTGAAATGGGCAGCTTACACGAAGTTAGCTGAGATTTAAACACAAAGGTACTGGACTCCAGGGCTTTCTCAGATTGTCCATATTTTGGATGTGTCTGTGGCTTCCCTACAGGTAGCATTGATGCTTGACTTTGCAAAGGTGTATTGTCCTTTCTGAGGACCCATATCCTGTCTTTTTCTACTCCAACCCCTTAGTAGTGTGTTGTTTGCCAGTGACTGACTGCTAAAGTCATCCCTGGAAGATAAGCACGAATTAGAGGAGGAAATAGAAGATAATTACAGTTAAATTTCAACCACTGATGATTCTTAGGGTGTGTGTGTGTGTGTGT
>PVJA010029767.1:0-26323 GCA_004027025.1 Myocastor coypus
TCTTCTTCTTCTTCTTCTTCTTCTTCTTCTTCTTCTTCTTCTTCTTCTTCTTCTTCTTCTTCTTCTTCTTCTTCTTCTTCTTCTTCTTCTTCTTCTCCTTCATGGATCTGGTTTTTGCAAGGTATCACTTTGCAGCTCGGACTTGTGGTGATCCTCTTGCTTTTAGCTTCCTCAGTGCTGGGATTATAGGTGTAGCCACCATTCAGAGACTCTGGTTGGCTCAGCCTGCTCTGGGTTCAGGGCCAATGTGGCACGTGGTGCAGAGGATTGAACCATGGTTCCTAAACCTGTCTAAACAGTTACTTAGCCCACTGAACTATCTCATCGGCCAAAGTAATCCCATACTTTTACTCAAAACTCATAATTTTGTTCAACAAATATTTATTTTTAGTAAGTTGTATGTGATGCTTACCCAGGGAATAGAAGATTGAGTAAAGAGTTGTGAATTCTTGACTATTGCCTAAGATTCCTTGTGAACAAGAGAGATAGAAGTTCATATTAAAAAGGTTAAATGACCATAATATAAATAAGGGCAATAAAAGAGTAATTAGCCAACCCAAGCTACCTTTTAACATGACTTCAGAATCATTTTCTTTCAACCATAATGTTTTCACACAGTTTTACTGGTAAGTACTGCTGATGGTGACAAAAAAATGTTTAATGCTATATTTATTTTAAAAAATACAACTGAGTTCACCTGATTAATGTGGACAGTTCTGTATTCTATTACTTTGGGTACATTACTGTAAAAAAAATTGGAACCATGTGCGTGTGAATCTCACTATGACACTTTTAAAATAATACCAATTATTTCTTTGAGTTCAGCTATTTTTCTTGTTGGGAATGGTGTTTAATCCATGCTGTACACTGCTATAAAGGAAGATAATTTTACCCAAGTTCTAAGTCATCTAGTAGTTGTGATGGCTTCTCTGTACTAGGTACTTTGTAGAGTGCCAGAGAGAACATAGAATGCACATGATTCCTGCCCCTGAGTCTCTTAAAGAGATTATATGTAAGTAGATATTCATTTCCCAATTAAGCATAAATTTTAAGTGCAGGAAATGGTCTGATGGCATGCATGAGACAACAGGAATTCACCTCTTTCTTGATGATAAGCCTGTTAACCTTATGAGAGAACAGTGAAACACCTAGAGGAGACCCAGCACTGGTACAGTTGAGTAATGGATAGAATTAAGCAAAGTAAACAAGCTCAAGCCACTGTGGCAGTGACAGCAACTAATCATCACTATCAGAAAGTGCCATGAAGCACACAAGAGTGAAGACAGAGAGCCAAGTTCAGCAGTCTAAGATCAATACAGGAGTTGTTGATCAGGAACACTTACTTATAGGTATGGTCCTAGGAGAAAAATCACTCCAGGATACAGCTGAGACCAGACACATCCACTGCTCACAAATTGAGGAGATGGTATGAATTTGGAGTATAATTCAAGATACTGTGATACATAAGACATAGGATAAAGAATGGCTCATATCTGAAATCCTCAGATGTTTTTGAAGAGAGTTTATTTCATACAGTTCCCTATGACCAGATAATACTAACTGTGAGTACAGTTAATCCCCGGCCAGGTGGAAAGTATACTCATCAAAATGTAAGGATAAAAAAATGAAGTAGCATTTATTTAATTATTTTGTATGTGTATTACCTGAGATCTTTATGATGTCTGGTGCTTGGCTACCACCACATTCTCAGACTTTGAGAAATATTGGAAATATGTGAGGAGCGTATAAAGCATTTTGAACCAAGACTCCACTCCAATCTACAGAATCAAGTCTCTAGGGTGAGGTTTACTATACCTAGTAAACTGGTGAGGATATTCTAACCTACATGAGATATTGGAAGCTATGTTATGTCCTTAAGTCTCTATAACTCATTATAACTAGAGATACCCAGTCTGAGATAAGTTTAAATAATGTATCAGAGAGACCTGTGAATACCCCAGTAGAAATCAGAATTTGTTAGAGTTAGATATAGAAGTGTTTTATATTAATATGTGTTCCTTCCATAGCCAGAGAAACATTAAATTTTCATGTGGTATATAAAAGAAGAAAGGATCTGGCTTCTGTCCCACACGTACAAAGAGTACAGTTGGTAACCACATAGTAAAATAATTGAAATCAGAAAACATGAAGTGTGGTCGCTTGCTCTGAGACATAGTGAACAATAGCTTAATACACAAATAGCAGTCATATTCAGTAACACATTTTTGCCTTTAAATCAGTGACTCTCAAAGATCACTTCACATCCTCATCTCATTGCCCAAAATCTCTAAAAGTCTGGTGCTTGACTCTCACCATATTCTCATGTTGTCAATTTTTGTGACAACCCAAACTTTCAGAACTTTTAGAATTGCCCCAGGTTCTTCCAGTAACCAACAAATTTCAAGAGGTACTCTGTTAACTAAAAACTGCTGATAGGATAGTGTTATGGGTCTGCTTTCAGAAGCCTTTTAAGGAAGTGGGTTTGCCTTCTTAGGAGCAGTTTGTCACTGGTCCAGACTACAATGACCACTGAGGTATGTGGGTGACTGTTCTTTGGTAGCACAAGCTAAGCCATTAAATGAGTTCTAAGAATGCTCATACTAGCATATACCAGATTCAGTCCCTGGATTCCTTCTGAAACACTGGTCCTCTTATACACTGTAGCTTACATCTGAGCCTCTCTATTCTAATCTGTACCCCATCTTTCCATGCATAGAAGCAGTGAGGCCACCCAATACTCAATACAGGAAGGCTTTGTTCCTTGCTAAAAGGGAATGAAAAGTATATAATCGTTTATCATCAAAGCTGGACTTATCATCAAAGATGATGAACTCATAAATAAATAATTATTTATTTCTAATTTAACACCAGGGGAGGCAGTATACACAAGCAAAACATATCTAAAAGCTTTATAAACCCAAAAGGAAGAATTAATTTAGGGAGAAGTTCCAAAAAGCGTAGACTAGCACAAATCCAGGCTATGCAAACATGAATGAAAGACCTACCAGTATTGAAAATATTATCCTGCTTCAGAGGGCAACTTAACTGTATATTGACTATATATAATTAGTGCTGATGAAGCTCAAGTTTCCTTCATTTATTTGAATACATTGTATCAGGCTACTAGCATAAATGACCATGAAGCAAATTGGTGGTATGGAATTCCAGTAATATACATATGGGATTTAGCCAAGATACTATTTTATTATGAGCCAGGCCTTTGAGAATTTCAAGGCTGTAATAGTTTGGGAAACTATCTTTATACTACTGCAGAGGCTTCCATCAAAATCACCAAGGCGACATCCTAAAGATCTAGCTCCTCAAATTACTGGTAAACTCGACATGGAGTAGAGTCCAAACACTTTGAGTTTTAAATATATCTTCAGATGATTTTAATATGAGGACTATGAAAGTGATCCAAGGCTACTCCCTTTTGGGAAAATCATTGCACGGTCACTCAAGTCAGTTTTTCTATCACATGGACAAATGAGTCTGGGAAGAATTTGCGAGGGCATTAGTCATTCATCTTTCCTCAAATTCTATCATGTGAGAATTCCCTTATATCATATGATTATAAGTTAATCTAGGTCTCCAGAGTTGGATAATCTAGACTTGGACTTTACAACAGAGCTTTCAGCATGATAGAAATTTCTATATTTCTCTGCCCAATATAGGTAGCTACTACCCACCTGTGGTTATTGTGTCATGGATGTGTGATTGTTGGAAGTAAATAATTCAACTTGTAATATTTAACTTTATATTGGCTCTTCATAGTTTGTGCCAAGCACACTAGATAAAGCAAAAAGGAGATAGGAAGGTCACTGAGTCCAAGGTGCATAGCGAGACTGTACCAAATAAATGAATAAGAGATTTTTAAAAAAAAAAAATTTAAAAGAATGATTATAGCCTAGTCCCAACAAAAAGCACTGGCTCTCAGGAGTGGTGGGGCCATGTGACTGAAGGAGCCTGGGCCTACACTACCCGTGGAGGAGGATGACCCTAAGCCAGAACGCACCCCTAGACTGCATACTAGAGGAGTTATGTTTGAGCCAGTGTAGTTTTGGGTCTTTTGTTACAACACTGAGGCTTGCCTTGTGAACAGATTTGGTGGCAAAGCTTCCAAGCTGTACAGAAACTGGAGCTCAGTCCTAATTCCATCTGGAGCACTATTCAGTAAAGGAAATAAACCCCTATGGTAAATAAGTAAATAAATAAATAAAGCAAAAAGGAAACCTATCTTGAATAGAAATTGTGCAGTGCTAGAACTATAGATTAAGAAATAAATGTCCTTCTATTATGTAAACCACCAGTCTAGAAGTTCCCATTGGTGACTGTTTTTTTCTCTTCTCATGGGAAGAACATGAAGCAAAATGTATTATGAGTGACCTATTATTTACTTAGATCAGAGGTTACCTTGAAATGGAACCTCCGAGGTCATGTCTGTCCCATACATGTGCATGGGTGTTTTGTATGATTTAATATTTTCTTCGGAAAAACTAGGAAATAAAATGATCTTGCTTTTTCCTATGAGGTACACCAACAGCTCAGTGGGGTCACTGCCCAGTTTGTTTCACTCACTTACATGACTGCCTTGGCCCCAGAAAGAACTGAAGTTTAAAATACTTGGTTGAAAAATATTCACTGAGCAGGAGCATTAAACTAGAGAATGAGGCATGCCTATAATTTTGCATTTGTGGACATCATCTGTACTACTCGACAAAGAAAGGAAGAATCTCAATACAAACCCCTATTCAAGATAGGATCCTTCCCTGTCCTGCCAAAGCAAACAGGATTGCAAACACACACAGGAGTTTTCAAAGCTATTATATCTGGATTGGTGTGAGTCAAAGGGAAGGCTACAGATTTAGAAAGATAGAAAGGCCTCAGTTTCTAGATCTTCAGGATGAAAATGAAGAAGGCAACCTAGACCGTGGGATTGGTATGACCCAAGCTCCTAGAATAGGGCATAATGCATCGTGAGTGCTCAGGACATGTTATCTACTTTTATTCTAAGCTTTAGATGGGACATGAATCACAGAAAGCATATCTCTTTGGAGGAATAATGAAGGAAAGTCTTTCTCCAACAAGGTTAGAGACATGGGTCAGGGTCTACTCTCTACTCAGTTTGAAAGCAGTGGAAATCTGAGCTTGTCTGCGTATGTAACTGAGCAGTGCCAGGATATCAGTTAGTAGAGACCCCTCCAAAGCTCTGTTTTGCTAAGGACTGTAGCACATATGAGTTGAACCCAGAGTAACACAGACACATGACATGTGTACCCAGCTTCTTTCTCTGCTGTACCACATGCTGTACCAGGGACAAAACAACTGTCCTTGAACAAAGGAAAGCATCCATCAAATCTGCTCCAACTCAGCACTTTGTCTGATCCAGACATATTTATCCCTTCCAACAGCATTCTTGAGCTACTCAGCTTGACTGCATGTTCAGTGTACATGATGACATTTTTAAGATTGAGATGGCTCCAAAAATGTAGCTTTTCATTGCAGATTTACATTTTTAAAAGTACACTGTGTTTGAACTCAATCCAAAGTATGCGCCATGACTTATGTGATGAAACACTGCAACATCCTTCCTTTAGCCAAAAAAGAAAACAATGTTTCTTTTCTCAGAATAAATTTAGCTTTTAAATCATACAGAATTAGATTTTTTAAGATCCCTTCAAAGGATGCTGAAGGCCGAGTCAGAGATCGGCACAGATGGCTAATTTTATTATCTCTATCATGCAAATGAGTCCATGTCTGGGTTTGAATACCCATTCCTGTCAACCATCTACTTACTAGTTTTACAAGTTAAATTATAATTCCTAAATATTTCTCTCCACCCACCAAGCAGTCAACATCAGTTATCAGCAAAGAGACAACACTCTCAAGATCTAAGAAAATGTTCAGTTCTGATGTTTGCCCAGTCTCACCTATTTTCTGGTACAAAGTACCTACATGCTCATAGTACCAAGCAGCTAATCAACTTAACACAGGAAAGAATACATCCTTATTTTCACGACAGTTACTGCTTGTGTACTCAGGAACGCTTTCAATCTTACCTTAACAAGTTACTTTTGCCATGCTACTACACATCCCAGTTAGCTGTAGCAATCATACAGATAAACATTGTTGCTAATGATGATAATAACACAACCAATTACTACATTAGCCATTTAACATCAGATCACATTTTCTTGTGGAAGTAGGTAACAAAAAAAACTAGTTATATAAGTATTACAGTTTGACAAGTTCTAAAAACAAAACAGAACAATAACAAAAAATACAATAAGAAAGAAAGCGAAAAAGTATGACAGAAAAGAGATTTGAAATAATGGGGTTCCATCCAGAGTTCTGGTGTCATTTGGTTCTTAAACCCATTTCCTGAACTCACGAGTATTTGGCTTATGACTCTGGATAAGTACTCAAGAGATATTTGCTAAGACTCCAAAAAAGAAATGTGGATGCTGGTTATGGACCTCAGACCATTATGGAGCCACACGCTGATGAGACTCAAATTAGGGTAGAACTGCAGTAGGAAATAGCTCATGGTCAGCAGCCAGGTGGCATGCTGAGAAAAATAGCGAGGAGAACTCAGATATCTTCCTAGGTGTGTATGTGGCAGACAAAGTAAATAGTTCCTATGTCTGATCAAGACTATGTGACACATCTGCCTCTTTAATGGTGCTAAAAATAGAGAGCAACACAGAGAAGATGGCAGGGATTTAGGACTTGTAGTGTCATGCAAACCTAGAGCAGGTCCTTGAAATGTGCTTCCTCAACTTGAATATTCCAGGTCACCTCCTTGCCTCACTCTAGTTCTAAATTTATTAAGAATACTGTCTTCAGCCTTGTGAGTCACATATTATGTCCCCAATTTCAAATGTGGGTGTAGTCATACTCAGAGACTTTAGATGCTGTGGCTGGGAGCTTCGGTACGCAAAACTTCTGACCTATCCTGGTGTGCTTTCTGTCCCTGAGGAGTTGCTGGCCAAAGGCACAGCCAAATAAAACTATACTTACAAACTGCAGAAGAATGAACTTGGTTTTACAGTCTTCTCTTAAATTTTAGTGTAAACTATGCTTTGAAGAAACTCCCCATTTAATCATTGTTATCACTATAAAATGGAAATGCTGCTTATTTTGAGCTATGGTAGTTTTTTAAATTTTTCACAAATTTAGGCCAAGGTCTACAGGATATACAGGGTCTCACTACATAGATCGGACTTGCAGTGATTCTCCTGTTTTCAGCTTCCTAAACTCTGGGATTACAAGTGCAAGCCACCATGCCCAATGTCAATCACTGTCTCAGCAAGTCCAGTGGGGGTGGAGGGAGCAGGACAGTTAGGGCCAGCACAGCACACTGGAGATTAGACCCTGGCTGCTGTCCTCTGCCAAAGCAGGCATTTTAGTCCACTGAACTATCTGGCTGGCTACGTGTTTTTTTTTTAAACACTGAAATTTGTACATACTAATTATGTGCAGTAATTTGGGGATTTTTAAAAGTATTCTGAGGTATAGCATAGTGTCATAGTATTCAGAAGTTGGTAGAAATTGAATTTGTGTCACACTGTCATTTTCATTTTTATAGCCCCCAAAACACACTATCCTAGAGCTCCAGTGGTAGTTTATGCATATCCACTAGAAACTCTTATCATGCCCATTACTGTAGCATTTTCCAAAATAAAATCCTCAAGTTAATACTTACCCAGCTTCAAAGTCACTAAAACACAAAGCTGCAGGCTTAAAACAACTTCATTGTAAGGGGCTGTATATTTTATTTCTTCTTAGCAGCTTTAAATCTGCTCACAGCAGTCCCAGACAGAATTTATGGGAATACAATAATATGCCAATTAACTACAGTCAACCAGTTCCTAATTCTACATCTCCAGCATGTCTTTATTATTAATGGAAATCCCTGCCATGCTCACTGAGAAATAAGAAGGCAAACTGAATAGAAAACCAGCCCACTCTTAATTATAGTTATAATTGCTCTGGTAGATGTACAATTCTTCACCTCGAACTCTAAGTTCATGGATCAAATGCAGTCTGCTTCTCTGCTGGGGGAAGCTGCTGACACAATTAGGACAAGCCATCCAGAAGAAAATTCGAAGGCCTGTCCATGAAACTCACAGCCAGGAAACATGTCTGATTATATATTTGCTCTCGCTGTCCCTTCCTTGTGGCTTAAACACTCACTTGCCATTAAATGTGTCTGATAAAGAACAGAACAAAAATCTGGCTGACATCAGGGGCTGAAGCTTGAGCATGAAGAGCTCCGCTGAGATCTGTGTTTGGCCCATGGCAGGCTTTCAAGCCCATCACCGAGAACTGGTGGGAAGATGAGTAGATGTTATTACGACACAGGTTGGGGAACTGTGGGAGAAACTCAAAGGGAAGAACTCCATCAGAGAATTTTTAAATCCTGATTTTTTATTTCAAGTTTAGTTTTCTCAGAATATAGTATAATGGGTCCCTGTGTCACTCCTCTTAATGAGTGACTAGAGGCTTGTGAAGCTCCAGGCCTTTTGGTACTTTTCGGTTCGTCTGTCAACTGTGTCCTTATGTTTGCACAGGCTCACCTGTTGGTCTTCGTTATCAAAGAGAGGTCTTGATGCTCAAGTTCATCTTTAATCTTAAAATTAGGGACAGAACCTATGTTATTGCTCCTTCACTTGTGGGATCATGGTGGGGGTCGTTACCATTAACATCAGACTGGGTGAGGAAAAAGAAAAAGAAGAGGAGGTGGATACTCCATTTGTGCATGAACTTTGCCTCATGGGCGTTTTGACTCACATGCTGGAAAAGGTGTCCTTGTAGTATTACTCTCTGTGGATATTTTTTATAATTTAAACTTGACATGAAATTATAGGCACAATCCCCCTGAGATCCATATGAACTTTGAATTTGACAGATAAACCTTCATTATACTATCAAAAATAATCCACACGAATGGGCAAAAGAGATCATTCTCATCAATAAGCTGTCTAAAGAAACATTCACTCACTTACATCATTTTAGCAGCATAAAATTTTTCCAGTCCTCAATTCATACACTGAAATTGATTGAAAGTTCCTTTCAGCTTTACTCTTCCCCCTAAATCTCACACAATAGCCTTATGAATTCAACACAGGTCTAGGCTTCTTCTTAACTTCCTTTGGCTTCCAAATCTTTTTCATGTTAGCCCTTGTCAACTGGCTGTAGGTGTTTCTGATGATGGAACTACTGCAGCTATCAACTTCATTTCTGTTTTCCGTTCTGTGTTCTTCAAGCACTAACTCTGATAATGCTTCTCTCCAAACTAGTCTGAGAGAACACAGAAAGAGATGAATCTCCAGTCCAAGATGGCTCAGTCTTCTAGATCATTTCACTTGTTTTCCAAACTGAGGACTCTCGTTTGGGAATAAGGCCCCATGTCTTAGAGTTAATTTGAATACAGTGCTTGTTGAGTGAACAGTCTTTCTTTAAATTGCATGGATTCTAACTTTTTCTGAAATATAATTTTTATAAAGAGCTTTTATTTGAAAAAAAAGCTCTTTAAAATCTATTTTGCATAAATTCTCACAGAGATTGAAAAAAGTTAGAATAATGCAAAGAACATGTTAGTTCTTTATCTGCCTCAGTTTCTTTATTTATGAAAAAAAATGTTCCTCACAGGGCTGTAGAAATGATTCATACTTAGCATGATGCTACAGAGGAAATAAAATTTAACTCTCATTAATATCAGCACCTAGGAAAATGCCAGTCATGGGTCAGGTTTTTAAATAATAGTAGTTATCTTAAATAATTGGAAAGACTGAAAAGAAATAAAAGTAAAATTTTCTTATATAATACTATTAGACCACTTGGAAGTACCTATGTTCCTTTTTCTTTCATTGTCTCACCTGTCTTATCTTTCATGTCCACTCTACTTTTTTTTCTCTCTTCTTTACCTTTTTGGTTTCAAATAAAAAATGCTTGAGATTGGGGCTGGCTACATAGCTCAGGGGATTAAAGCGCCTGATTACCCACAGGGGCTGGGAGATCTATCCCCATCCTGCTGTGCAGGCCCCGCCCCTGGAGTGCACTGATAGGGCAAATGAGACTGGGCATGGAGGCACACACCTGCAATCCCAGCACTTGGGAGGCTGAAAAACAGAAGGATCAGAACAAGTAAAATCTGTGTAGTGAGACCCTGTAGACCCTGTACTAAATACATCCTTAAAAATACTTGAGATTGACAGAATTTTTTTATAAAGAAATAAGGATACATAATATATAGGTTTAAAAAGACTTAAAAAAAAACCTGGCTTCTGCTTACAAATACAAAATTACTAACACAGAGCCAAGAGAAGTTTGCAGTGTCTTCCCAGTGGTTGGTATTTAATTAGCACTCTGCTATTGTCAATTGGCTCTGCTGTCACAAGGATAAATCATTCAGAAGCTATTTCAGAGATTTGTCCTGTTGCCACCACTGTTTCATCAATCTTCCCATCAGCTTTGTCATTACAAATCTCAGAGATTTCTCACCTTTTCAGGAACTCTGCATGAATTTGACCTCGGGAAGTATTTGGCCACTATCATCTCAGCTACTAAATGTCAGATTCAGACATCTCAAACTGTGTGTCAGGACACTGTATTCTGACAGCAGTGAACGCATTACTGCCACTTTTCTCTCTCATAAACCATGCTTTCTGGGCCCCTGAAACTGCAAGCTACAGGTTCTCTTGGGGAGATTCTAATTTTATTGTGGGTGTCCATGAGAAGGATGTCTGGCGCCAGCTGCCTTAATTTGAAGACTTGATAGCTTGTACCTGCATATTATGCAAATGATTTCTGTTCATCTCTCATGGGTGAAATAGGCAGAAAGGTTAGGCAACAAGAAATAGCTAAATGACCTGTTTTATTATCATTTGTCAGGTTTGCCTGTTAAGATCAATGGATTTTTCAAATTGTGCTTTCTGATCTTATCAAAAAGAATCACACTGAGCCTGCTTTATTCCTACAGAGGAGAACAGAGGAAGATAGGAGGGCCAGTGGGCCTACCTG
This sequence comes from Myocastor coypus, assembly GCA_004027025.1. NCBI lineage: Eukaryota > Metazoa > Chordata > Mammalia > Rodentia > Myocastoridae > Myocastor > Myocastor coypus. Next base: position 11,026 of record PVJA010029767.1, read on the forward strand.
TATCTGCCTCAGGCTTGGGGCTAAACACTCCCCCATCCAAACTATTTGTCACTCTTGTGCCTTTGTTTGTGTGCTGATTGCTACTGGGCAGGCCTCTTTTTCCACTTTCCTCACAGTTCTCTCATTGATTAGCTTGTGTTCAATGTGTGCTTATTAACCACTTACTATGGGCACTACCCAATGTTCTGGGCTTATGGAAGAGAACAAGTGTAGGTCCATGCTCCAATATAGATGCTACTGCAATGGGGTACAGTCAGTAAAACAGAAAACATACATTTCAAGTCATGATGAATGTTACACAAAAATCAAATGGTGAAGTGAGGAGGCACGAATGGAGGGCAAACCTACACTGTATAGGCACTGACCACAGTTTCTGTGAAGACCTGAACAACCTAAAATCAGTCAGCAAGGTATTAGAAAGCATATTTCAAGGTGGCAGCTGCAAATGTGGGATAAATCTAGACATGAGATTGCTGGTGGATTCATATTAGCCACTGAAGGCTGGTGAGATAGCTCAGCAGTCGAAAGTGCTCACTTAGGCACACTTAGGCAGGCACAAGGAATCATGGTTTGATCTCTGGCACCACATGCCATGCCAACCTTGCCCTTAGGGAAGGCTGAGCCAGTCCCACCCCCACAAAAAATATTAGCCACTGAGGCTGGAGAGGGGTGACCTAGGGAGAGATTGTGCTCCATAAACTAGAATAAGTTTTGTTTGTTTCTGGTTGCAAAGAGCCTGTGACTCCTTCTCAGTGTACAATTTCTAAATTAACAAAAATTGCAAAGGATATGACAAATTCTTTTATTGAGATAACAAGTACAGGAAAATAATGTGTTCTGTGGCAAAAACTGTGCTTCTTTGGAACACATTAAAAGTAGTAGTAGTGGGCCTACCATAATCTAATGTCAAGATGCGATGAGAGGCAGTGTTTTGAGATCTGTATGACCACTGGCATGTGAATGGAAACTATCTATGACTTTGAGAGACGACAAAGTTACAGGAATCATTATGTTACTGAGTTTAAGGCTATCATCATGGAGGGTAAAATGTATTAAATTTCGCTGAAAGGATGGTGAAAATACTTACAAATTATCTGTGAGAATTGTGAGACCACGAGTTTGTGGATTGTAGGCCAAGCACCCATGATGGAAGTCAGCAATTTGGGCTCACTCCTGGGAGGATGAAAGTCTCCTCAAGAAAATGTAGGGTGCTGACTACTTTCCAGTTAAACTAGGATGCACAGAGTGTTTCTGGACACTATCCTCTGCCCAGTACTCCCCAAGGGCTCAGGCACCATAGCCTGCCCCCTCCACAATCTGTCCTGTGAGTCTTCGTGTTGTCTCCTACAAAAAGTGGAGGCATTCTGAGGACAAGTGCGAATCAATTCTCTTTTCATAAATAGTGTATAATTCTTGAGATATATGAACTAACTGGTAAATATACGATACATAAATAAAATACAATGGACAGGTTTTGAAAGAATTACATAAATATCTAAGTTACCAGAATTTTTTTTTTTTTTTTTTTGTCTTTTGAGACAGGGTCTCGCTATGCAGTTCAGGCTGGCCTTAGACTCACTTTTGTAGCCCAGGCTGGTCTCGAACTCGCACTGATCCTCCTGCCTCAGCCTCCCAAGTGCTGGGATTACAGGCGTGCGCCACCACGCCCGGCTCAATTACCAGAATTTTAACGAATGATTTATTTGAATTCTAAATTCAAAAGGTTAGGCAACAAGAAATAGCTAAATGACCTGTTTTATTATCATTTGTCAGGTTTGCCTGTTAAGATCAATGGATTTTTCAAATTGTGCTTTCTGATCTTATCAAAAAGAATCACACTGAGCCTACTTTATTCCTACAGAGGAGAACAGAGGAAGATAGGAGGGCCAGGGACCACATGCTCAAATACAGATTTTTAATATATGTGACAGTATCTGTGTGTGTGTGTGTGTGTGTGTGTGTGTGTGTGTGTGTGTGTGAATTTGAAATGGAAACATTGACATTGGGTAGGAAAAAAAAAAGCAAAGAAGAAAATCAAAGTTAGATTGATGGAAAAAAGATAACATTATAGGGGCCTGGAGGGATGACTCAGAGGTCTAAAGCCCCTGCTTGGGAAAGCTTAGGCAGCTTCAGGGACCGCGGTTCATTCCCTGACACCACATGCTGCGCCACCCCTGCCCTCGGGGCGGGCTGAGCCGGCCATAAAAACGAGTGAATAAACAAATAAAGGTTCTGAAACAAGAAAAAAAAAATAAAAAATTCTTTAAAAAAAGATAATATTATATTACCAAAGTTCTCTCATATTTAAAGTTATGCAAGACTTTGCAAGAGTAAGAGGTCAAATAGGCTAAATGGTAAACAGATTGCATATCAGCTACATGCAGCAGGTACAGGACAAAGACTCAGTCATGAATTTTTATGAGTCCTGATTTTCTTATTTCTCCTCAGGATGAACTTTTTGATAATCTCTATATACTAGGTTGTCCACAGATCAAACATAAAGTAAATTTTCTCCAGTCTTGGGCCACATCCAGAGTCCAGAAAGAGCTCTGCTGGAGCACATTAGGGCTGGTTTCTGGTTCTCACCTTTACTTAGGAGGGGGCACAGTGATCAAGGCTTAAATCTTAATTTGAAATACTGCTGAAATATGAATAATAACCCATTTAACATCCTTAAATTTTGACACCAAAACGCAGTGGCAGACAAACATTCTCACTTCCTGCTGGCTCTGTCCCATGAGAAACACCATGGAACATTCATTGATTCCTGCCTGCCTGCTGCAGGTACAGATTATTTTTAAGGCTTTCCATGTACTAAAATCCCAAGATCAAAGACAAAAACATAGGGCTGGAGAGATAGCTCCACAGCATAGCGCCTGCCTGGAAAGCACAAGGTCCTGAGCTTTATCCTCAGTGCTAAATAAATAAATAAATCACCACCCCCCCCCCCGCAAAGAACCATAACAGCAACAAAAAATCCAAAGTGTAATAGACATAGTCACCAGTTTGAAGCAACTAGCAAGCTCACAACCAAAGTAAAGGCAGTGATACTCATAAGAATTTCTTTTTCTAAATCAGTACTGAGGGAGGAGAAGCTCCCTAGAAACATAATATTTGAACAACAAAGATAACAGTAATGACTAGAAAACCATGTCAACTCAAGAAATAAGTGTCTTGAGTCAGGGCTTTCATCGCTGTGAAATTAGAGCCAAGACCAGAATCTACCCTCTTCTAGGAAAATTTCAGATCCCATGGGCTGGCTCATCATTGGTGAGAGTGACTGATGGATGAATGGCAATATCCGTGGCTCAAAAGCATTGGTCACCCAAGTCGCCTCCCGGCTGTGTCAATCACACACGGCCTTTGTGGCCTCTATAGCCTACAGCCTGCTCGTTTTTTTTTTTTTTTTTTTTTTTTTTTTTTTCCCAAGCAAGGGTGATCTTTATTCCTTAGACGCTGTGTGTTGAGGCTTCAGAACAAATATCCCACTCCTACAGCTCATTCACAGGCCAACTCATCGGCAGGGAGCCCTTTTCCTTCCCTCCCAACTCACAGCTCAGGGCCCCACACACATCCTCCCTCGGCAGCTCAGTGGCTCCCCCACCCCATCACTCTGTGGCAGCAGGACAGAAAGAGGAGGCATGGATTGGTCACACCCTGAGTCCGAAGGTTCTCACAACGCCGGGGAGGGCAGGGCTGGGCCCACCTTCCTGACATAAAACCTCAGCCAAATGCAGACACAACCAGGGTCCTTCCTCCTAGCAGCAGCAGTGCAAACAGAAGGGGTAGGGCCAGTGAGGAAGATAAATAATACTCTGAGGAGTGTGTGATGGGAAAAGAGGTTCTATGAGCAAGGGCCCCTCTCCTGGGGAACAGGTTCCTGGGATATCATACACAGCTCAGAAGGGTCTGTAGCTCCAGGAGCTAGAGAACACAGAGATCTCGTCCTTGAGCTGCTGGCAGAGCTGCAGGGAGACAGTAAAGTAGGCCAGGGCATCACTGAGCCAGGGGATCAGGCACTCCACCTTGTGTGCATGACTGGCTTCCAGGTGCTGTGAGCCCCATTCAAACATGGCTCCTGGGCTGTGTAGCAATGCATCTCCAGCTGGGCGGAAGTTCTTTAGGTTGCAGAGTGTGCAGCTGGTACGCAGTGAGGCAGAGTTTGTTGTGGTTGATGTAGACATTGACCAGCAGGTCAGAGGGCAGGGTAGGAGCACACCCATCTGCATGAGGCCACTGGCTGCAATCCCAGGCAGGATGAGGGTGGCTGGGGTGGTGAGCTGGTTGCGGGCTTTGGTCAGCTGCAGCATCTCAGCATCCATGAGCTTGAGGACTTCAGCACCCGTCTTGAACTGGTAGCTCTCATCTCGGTGGGTGAGGAGGTAAATGGCTTGGCTGACATGGTTTCTGGCATCCTGGATCTGTTACAACTTCCACTGCTTGTCTTCCCGGAAGGCCAGGTGCAGGAGCTGGTTGTTCTGGGGCATCTTCAGGTTCACGGCGGCCTGGCTGAGGGCATCTCCTTGAAGAGTCAGCACATCTTTCACCTGGTCGGTGCCACAGCTGCTCAGGATGAAGTTCTCCTGCTTGGCAAGCCCCTCAGAGCCCGAACCCCGTAGGGTGAAGCGCAGGGAGGCCTCCTTGAGAATGTCTTGCAGCTGCCTCAGCACGGCATGCACTTCCGTGTGCAGCAGCCAGCAGAACTCTTCCTCCACCACCGCCCGCTCCACTGTCGTCGCTGCCATTGCAGTCGCCATCGGAGCTGTTGCTGCCCAGAGCTGTCCCTGCCGTCTTCCCAGTCAGCCTGCGCATTTTTGCTAACTAGACTAGCCAGCTAAGGGCCTGACATTCTATTAGAGGCAAGGAAACAAGAGTTTGTGTCCAAAGCAAGGACACCATCTCGTTTTCACAAAGCAATCAATAAGGAACTTGTATCTGTCAGCAAACGAGTGGAGGGGAGGAATGGAAACGTGACAGAAGACACTGGAATCGGGCTGTAGTTATGCCATGAAAAGGAAGATGTGTTATGTACATGTACATACTACTTAAGAAGAACCTACATTTCATGTGCTTCAGGCATGTACAGATAAAATGAAATGTTTTAAAAAGATAAGATATCTTTACTACAGTAGTCTACTTTCACCACTAAGGAAAAAATGACACTTTTGATGAGTTTAGTTCAGAGCTTGGAATTCTGAGTTGAAGTTCCAACAGCCATTTTTTTTGTATGACCTTTAAGATTTATATCATATTTCTAAGGATGAGTTTCATTATCTAGAAATAGGAACAATGATAGCAACAGTCATCCAGGATTTTTATAATAGTTAAATTAGATAGGGCCAGTGAAATAGCTCAGCAATCTGAAGTACCTGCTTAGGCAAGTTTAGGCAGCTGAAGGGTACTGTAGTTCAATCCTAAACACCACATGCTGTATCAGTCCCACCCTCAGGGTGAGCTGAGCTGGCCAACAGTAATATTAAATAAATAAGATAATCCAAGAGTGATACTTAGACAAAATAAATATGTAGTATCTCAATATCTGTGACTTGTGATTTATATATATTTTTATTTACTGAAAGACCAAACAGAAGATGATTCACCTTTGAAATTCAGTTAAATTTAGCAAGATCAGTAGCCCCAAGTTTTCCCGGATTTGTAGTGAGATAGCATTTTTGAACATCCTCAAAACTAGCTACTTAGGCTTCAGCATGGAGAAATTAGAAAAACACTAAGACACAAGGCATGAGGAAGGTGAGGTGGTGCATGCCTGTAATCCCAGATACTAGAAACTTAAGGCAGGAGGACCATGAATTCCAGTCTCATCTTAGAAATTTAGTAAAACTGTGTCTCAAAAATGGCTGAGGATATTACTCAGTAATTGCTTGTCTAGTATCTGTGCATAAAGCCCTTAGGTTTCTTTCCCAGTTAGTCTAGCCACCAAACCAAACTGTGTCCGATCTAGAGGTAGTGGTCTCTGTCTCAGTTTCTACCCCTTCCCCACCCTCAACACAAATACACACCCACACAGAACGTACTGTGCATGCTGAAGATGTTTCCTGTTTCAAGATTCTAAGCTGTTAGGTAAGCCAAGAAGTCTCTGAGCTTCAAAGGTAATGAGCTGTGTGTGTGTGTGTGTGTGTGTGTGTGTGTGTGTGTGTGTGTGTGTGTGTTGGTGAGTGATTTAAATCCTATTTCTACTGTAACACCTCACAGAATTTCATTAGTTACATGTTTAATAAGTCTAATAACACATTTCAGAGAATATATTTATCTCCACCTTCTAAAGAAAACCATTATCTGGCTATACTTAAGGAAAAAAAAAAACTCATTTTCTCTTCTTTTTCATTGCCTGCTGAATAGAATGTGACTATTTGGGGAGTTCACTTACTGCTGGCAACTGGCCATTTCCTGTCTCTTGACAAAAAGGCTTAAAAGAACTTATAAAAAAAAGAGTTGAAATCCTCTGTAGACATCTAATAACTTATCAAGAAAAGAATGTTTTGATGAGTTAGTGCAAATGAATCAGGAACATATGGATCCTATTTCCCCCGAGTTTAAATTTGTAGAGAGAAAAACTTCTTAGAAAAATGAACTTTGTAGATGTCACTGAACCCCAGGGAAAAACATATGAGATGATTACTCAACTTAATACATTCCTAAGCTGCCCTGTGCTCCACCAGAGCACACCCAGATCATTTGTAGCTCAATTTGAACTGTCAAACACACACCCCATCAGGCTCTAATTGTTTTCAGAAAAAAATTCTGAACAGCAAACAGTCCTAGGATGGTTGATATTTTACAGTTATGAATTTTAATATAGGACTCCCTGACTAATACCTCAAAAAAATTGCATCAGGGCCAGGGGATTCTGGCCACATTGTGTGTGTTACCTCTGTCCTCACCTGGGGTCTGATCCACAGGTTAGTGATGTAAACAGGGCCCTATGAAGGGCAACAGGGTACCAACCAGAAAAGTCTCTCCTGTAATCTTGCTAAAGGATTGCTTCATATACAGGGAAAGTTAATTTGCTTCACATGGATGAGCACTTTATTCTCAGTTTTTTTTTTTTTTTTTTTTTTGAGGAACTGATATAATTGCACAAAATCTAAGAGGTAGAACTATTTGTTCCGTTTTAATATCTATCCAGAATTATTAGTCCAGAATGATTCAATTGTATATATTAATAACTTTTTCTAGCTTATTCAATACATCTCTTGCATGGAAGTATCCAAGCATACATCAAGAGACAATTATTATTACACACAAAATATTGGAACTACACTAAAATGCTTCTCAAAGAAAGCAAAAGGCTCTTTGTGCACACATACAGGATGGCGCAAAGGGCTTGCTAGTAACCCCCACTCCTGACATTTAATGTGGGATACAATTACTTGCTGTATGTAGACATCATCATCAAACTTATTTATTTCTTGGCCCCTGGTAAAAGGGTTGATCTGGTGCTGTCTACACAGTGTATCCAGACCCACACTCTCAGCCTTTTGCTAAGAATGCCTATCCCAAGTTGTGAAGAGGAAATGCACTCTCAGTTCTTCTTTCCATAACCTTTCCCACCTTGAAGAGAATGAATAGAAGCCTTTAGTGTGTTCTATCTAGAACGGATTCTTGAAGATAACTTGGCTAATCATTCTCAACCAGTGCTGGAGAAAGTTTAACAAGAGAGCCCCTTGGGGTGACGCATGCTCATAATCCAATAAATCAGGAGACTAGAGCAGGAGGATTACAAATTCTGAGCCAGACTTGCCTACATGGGACTGAAGTCAAGTTGGAACTACATAAAAGACTCCATCTCAGAAAAATAAAACAAGCAACAGTGTGTGTGTGTGTGTGTGTGTGTGTGTGTGTGTGTGTGTGTGTGTCTGTGTATGCACATGGGCATGTGTGCCCATGTGCATGCATGTGCACAAAGATATTCTCCCCAATATTTTGATGCAGATTTAGCTTACCACCCAGGATCTGACTTAATTTTTTCTCATGTGACTTATCTTATTTTGCAGATGAGAAAACTGGTCCATAAAAGTTGTAGCATCTCCCAAAATATCTTTATTCTCAAATGAGCATGTCACTGACAAGCAGAGCAACCCTTGGGGTATCAGGAAAGTACGTTACTACTGTATCTAACAGGGTAGGAAATGCAGTGCAGACTGTATTTGTTCTGCTGGTTAAAAACACCCAAAATTCATTGCAAAATAAATCCAGCTGAGTTATTCGTATGTGCTGCTCAGGCTCTAAAGTTGGTATATAAGTTGAAAATTCCAAATGGGCCAATTTTTCTTTAAAGTTATTTGGGAAGACCATGACTGACTGAAAGTAACATGCCATCTCTCAATAAGTTCAAGAAGTGCAATTTTTTTACAACTTTGTAAAGAGAATTCTCAAGCCTCCATTGGGCAAAAAGATACATCTAGGGGCTTATATTCTGCAAAAATATCAGAGAAGCAGTAACAAAAAAATATTTATATAGGAGCATCATACAGAAGTATAAAGTTCAAAATTACATAAGAATTTGGACACTTGGTTGTAGAGTTTATTTGCATGTCTCCTGCAAAGACAGAAGAGTGGAACGGGACATAACAGCATCACTGTTAATCTCTCAATTTCCTTGTATTGTGTCTTTTAAAAGACCATTCAAACAGAAGCTCTGTGTGCATGCAGCACCTCTCCAACACTGCACATCAATGTCCCAGTGCACCACAGCTGACTTGCCAGACAGCTTCCACTCTTGCTGCAGAACCAATTCTAAAATCTACATTTAAGGGTCAAACTGGATCTCTCAATTCTTTTACAAAGTGTCTCACACCTAGGATCACAAATATGAACATTCTCACCAGATTTTAGCTACTTGGACTTGCAACTATATATCCTTCAACGTTCTTCTGTGCTCTGCTTTGTGCAAAAGAATAATCTCACTGAAAGACTGAAGTTCCTTTGTGTAGATTTCTTGGGAGACAAAACCTTCAAGTAGAATTCAAGATTCTCTAGGGGCTGAGACAAAGAACTTCTCTAAGTGGCCTATAGTTATTTGGTTTTCAAATAAAGGAAGAGAATACTGAAGAAAACATGTGGGAAATTGAAAAGGACCTTGGGAGTCAGTACAAAGACTACATCAAGTAGTAAATTATGCTAATTAGGAAAATTATCTCATCCTCAGGTTGACATTCATGTCAAGACCTAGTTAATCAGAAGTATCGTCAGGTGTCTTTAGCTGTGACCTTATCTTGTCTTATGAGGTATCATGGAATCAGGGATTATAGACCACAGCTGGGACCAGTGACTCATAGAGATTCGTTTACTATGAATCTGTTACTCACCTCCAGACAAGGATCCTAGGCCTGGGACATACTCACAAGTAAATATAGAAAGGCAGCTGATCAATTTTAAATCCTGCTCAGAGCCACTTTGTAGTGTCCTCCATCAACTATATCCTTTACTATTCTTCCGTTCTCAACTTTGCGCAAATGAATAATCTTGCCACTAAAAGACTGAAATTCCTTGATGTAGACTTCATAAATAAAAATGAACATAACACAATCTGATAGAAAGAACATATGCTGGTAAACTAGTCTCTCAGTTGAGTAATCATGACATCTTTCCACATTGTATGTCTATAGGTTCATACTCTTTAAAGTTTCTTCTGTTATATTTGCAGTCGAGCTGAGAATATAGAAGCAGCTGCTTTGCCAGGCCTATTTTCATGTTATGCCATACTGAAACATCAGCTTTCAATAGGAGCCACTTGTTGCCCACACGAGACTGGAGAAAACATGAAATAGTCTTAGTCTTGGTCATAGGTTTTCCTAAAATAAAGACACAAGTTTCCACTTTTCTCTATTTCTCATAGACCAAGCTATATTCTCAGAGGTTTACTTTCTATTCTTAAAAAAAGTTTTATCATTTGGATAATCAGCACATTTAATTTTATAGGGATGTTTAAAACTTGGTTATTTTGAAACTAACATCTATTTGAAATGGTTTGTAGGCCTGGCCTCATCCCCGGGTACACTGAGCCAGCCACTGAGACTGTCTATACTACCAGTGCTGAGGAAGCTGAAAACAGGAGGATCACTGTGAGTCAGAGCTGTACAGTGAGACCCTGTATCAAATACATTTTAAAAAATCAATCGTAGGTAATCAACATGGTGGCCTTTGCACCTGCACTAATGGGTTGCTCTTGTTAATATTAACTTTAAATAAATGCTCATATGGGAGTTGGTGATCATGTCTAAGTCACACAGAGAGCACCTGAAAATGCTGTTCATCTTTCCTATGTCACCTGAGAAACCCAGACAATTAGAAGATCATATCCCATGATCTTATGAGTATCTAAAGCAAAGTTTGTGAAGTAACTCATTTTCTTTTGAGGACAACACTATGTCATCTAAAGGATCATTTTCCATTTTTAAAATAATGAGCCCTGAAGTTTAATTGTAAATGAATCCTACTTCATCTCCCTCATGTTCCTTCATGATCGTTATTTGGTACTGGTCTCCATTAAAACATGTATTTCCAACCTCTAATTCACAGTGAAGAAAGAAAAAAAAAAAAAAAAAACTAGCACCATCAGAAAGCTAATTAATTAATCAATGAATTGATCAATTAATCTTTTTATTATTCTCCTGAATGAAGGTATTAAAAGACTGAATGTTTAAAAGTGACCTTACTGATTTTACTATATAGGAGAGTGATGCTCAAATATTTCTCTAATCCAACACGTTTGAAGGACAGAAATATCTTATCAAAATCAGTGGCTCACTGAAAGGAGAACAGGATGTATTAGGAACTGGGTGGAGACGGGAGGAGGAAGAGCTGGAGCAAGTGAGAGCGTAGAAGAAGAGTGGAGGGATAAGAGCAATACATGGTGTAGATGTGTATGAAAATATCACAGGGAACCCCATTAATCTATACAATTAGTATGTGAGTACTTATACTTTGATAAACAGAAGTTTACCATGGCAAATTTTGGAAAGAGGTAGAATGAAATGTTAAAACATGGCTCTGTTCCATGCTTGTCACCTCAGATTTGATATTTCACACAAGTTTTATGGGCTCCAAGACTCTCTGCCAGCCACCAATCTGGAACACTGCTAGCAAACTATCTTCCTTGAACAGAAGCCCACTCACAGGACAGGAGGTATAGTAACTGGTAGCTGCAACATATGTATTTCTCACTTTCACTGCCATTTTCCTTTCCAATACTGAGGGGCAAAGAAGTTTCAGTGAAAGGTCCTCATCAACCTGCGTTGGACCATACAGCCTTATAAGCTGTCTGAGTAAGATGCTCAATCCTAGCATTATCACTGCAGGCCACAGATTTAAGACACATAAAGGTGCCCAACCAGTTGACTTTAAGACTTTCCTTTCCCTTGCATTTAAACTATCACATCTTTGAACTGAAATACAAAAACAGGAAACAGGAAGGTAGATCTTTTGCAAAGAGAAAGGGGCTCTAGAAATAGAGAAGAGGAGGGAGAAGAGGACAAGTGAACGCAACTGGGATATGTTACGTACATGTACCAGTTCCCTACAATAGATGTGACTGTGGGGCTACCCAAGAATTTTTTTTTTTTTTACTTTAATGTGCCTATTTTGAGGAAATGTTTATGAAAATGTAATGACATATGACACAGGTTCCAGCCCAGGCCATTAGGCCCTTCAGATAAACTTGGTTTCCTTTTCCTCTCCATTTATTTTATTATCTTCTGTTCATCAAGACCTCCTGCTAAAAGCCTGAGAATCACATGTGAATTTCCCACAGCAATTTTAACATAATCCCATTCCCCACCACAGTATGTTTATCAGGTTCTCTCTGCACTGCCTTATATTCTGTTCTGTTTATCAGAAGAAACAGGGTCACATTGGAAACTGTTGGATTTAAGAAGGCCAGCAGAGAAAGACATGCGACTTCCACATGTAGGTATGGAAAAAAAACAGCTCTCCTTGTCTAATCCTCTGTCTCTCTCTGTTGCTTTCCCTCTCTATTCTCCTCATTTTGACACTTACACATAGCCCCTCCTCATTTTCAGAGAACCATAGATGGTGTGGCTAAAGTAACCTAGGTACTTGATATCCACATTTGCCCTACTGGGAGGGAAAAAATTTCATTAGACTTTGGTAAGTTAAGGTAAGCTATCAGGGCAGGGGGATAGCTTACCTCAATGCCTAAGCTTACCTCTTAATATCTCCTCCATCATAGGCACACATCTTAACTGGCAGTGAGCTCCCTAATAGAAGCAGCAAAGTTGCTTTATCCATTATATTGTGCTTATGGAACACAGAAGCAACATTATGGGTTCTCATTGTGATTTTAGGTCCAACAACTATGGCATGCCAGTCACAGGAGATGCTAACATGGCACAGGGCTGAAACAATAAATGGATTTGTGCCATTGGCGAGCTCCAACAAGGGAAAGTGTATGGTGACCCCAACATTTGCAGACTTGTTGTAGGAGGAATGAAGCTTTATTGGAGCTTGGTGAACAACATGTTTTGCTTCTAACCACCAGTGCAGATCCTTATCATGATTCTCAACAAAGATAGATTAAGAGTGGGTACAGTTGTGTGCAAGGAAGAGGATGCAGAGGAGGAAAGGAAGAAGGGAGGAAAAGAGGAAAGAAGGAAAGAAAATAGAAAGAAATAAAGATGGAGAGACAAGGAAATGTAGCAACTCATTAGAGCTTTTGAAGAACAAAAGCAAACGGGGCACATCTGAAAAGTCTGGGAATCATTTTCTTCAATCATGTCCCAGCCCGTGAGCATCATGGCTCCCACCTAAAGATCATACTTAGGTTAGCCAAAGGATACATTTTTATAGCAACATATTAGGAGGAGGAGGATTATTACCATAACCACAGACTTACACAGGATATGACTATTGCAGAGATGGGATTTATTTCCCTAAGCACAAATATCTTAACTAAAGCCTGAGGCTAGTACAGGTACATAATGATGTTTGTGGGCCTAAAACGACACTCCCAGAGCTGAACACCAAGTACTTCTTCTAAACCTTTGACAATGAACCATATCCATGTGCTGTGTACAATTGGATGATGACATGTTACTCTTTTTTTTGTTTCTGTAAATAAGTGTCTACAGGAATTAGAGCTTAGTGTGAAGGATATAATTTTCCCATCATAAATGCAAGCATCATGTCATGTTTCATTTAAACCCCCTTTTTGAGAACCACAAAGATTCGAAGGCATTTCATGTCAGTGACATACAGCAGGCCCCACACTGGGATTTTTCCTTTCTTTCTTTTTTCTTTTACTTTTGTGTGTGATCTATAATGTGATTCTGAAACCAAAGTGACAAACAATTTTTAACACTGCATATGCTCAAAGACCTCTGCCGAGAAAGGGAGAAAATAGTGTGGGCATCAGCAGCTAAAGTGTCATGGTCCCTTTGTGATCTGTAATGAGAAACAAGTGAACTTGTCTTTGACCTTATCCAATTATAACAAGAGCAGAAAATGAACCTCTCAGGATGCTGGTCACTTATTTCTTCAGTGGATTCCTGATTTTGTTTTCTGGGGTAGGAAAAAAAATCTGTTCATAATCTGCACTAATTTATAGATGTTACATTGTAGCATTAGAAGGCAAGGGAAAGCCACAGTACTATCTGTTTCCATACCATAGAAACCCATGAATTCATTTCCAAAGGATCCCGACGAAGAGCTCAAAAACAGTTTAGTACTCTGACTACCATCCATCGACCTTGAGATCTAGGTGATACTAGGTAAGACAAGGGCTCTCAGCTCCACCTAAGTCCCTGAGGTGGACCTGCCTCAGAGTGACGCTGCTACATAGATGCAGCCTCTCAGCACACATGGTTACATCTGTAGGCACATAGCAAAAGTGACAAAAAGCAGTAGCTCACATGTAATGTTTCCTTTGGAAAACACAGAATAAACCATTGAAATGACAAGTAGTTCATATTTAAAATTTTGAACAAAAAAATCTTGTTGTGCTGAAAATATACATAAAGGAAATTATACATCAGGCAGCCCATGAGCATCATTGCTCCCACCTAACAATCACACTTAGGTTAGTCAAAGGACTAATTATACATAAGGTCAAATTATACATCTGACCCAATGTCAGAATGCAACAGGAGAAAATATCTACCTCCCTCCAGTATGGAAGAAAATTGATACGGGTTTTGAAAATTCAGAGCTAGAATTTATGCCTGCCGAAGATTTCCAAGTCTAGCTAGATGCTCAATATGGACTTTCATAGATGAGACAAAGCCTCCCTCCATTGAGTTGCTCCCATTCCAGAATAACAAGATATGACATGAAGGAGAGAGATGCTGGGATGGGAGAGGAAGTTAGGGAATTTCCACAGAGTGGCTGACTGGGAAGGATTTCATCTTCAGCAGTCTACAGAGATCAAGCTAGAGTATGATATTTGGTGAACTGTTTTGATGTCTTCCCTAGGGGTGGCCATAGCTTTAATCTGAATCTCCTAGCATGCCACACTCCTGCCCACGTTCTGATTTATAACTTGTGAAGTGATTGAGGGGTTAGTTTTCTTTACCACACAACTACGTCTTGATTTCAGTTTCTATTTTTAAAAATTCCCTGGAAAGCTACTGATCTTCTGGCCAGTAATCTTTATCCTAGGTACCTTGTCTTCTAAGAGGGCTTCCCAGAAGTGATAACACCAGTATCATTTGCTGTAGGATATTTATTCACTTGGAAAATTTGAACGATTGAGTGTATCTATATGACATGGAAATATCTCACTGTATCAGAGCATTTGTAGCTTTTAGAAGTAAAAGAGGGGCCCGGCAAGATGACTCAGTGGTCTAAAGCACCTGCTTAGGAAAGCTTAGGCGGCTGCAGGGACCACGGTTCGATTCCCAGCACCACATGCTGCTCCAGCCCTGCCCTCAGAGCAGGCTGAGCCATTCATAAAACTAATAAATAAACAAACAAACAAAAGAAAAAAAAGAAGTAAAAGAAAAACATGACATTCTGATTTTTCTTTTACTTTTTTCATGCCAGGAATCAAACTCAGGACTTTGCACTTGCCAAGCAGGTACTATGTCACTGAGCTATGTCCCCAGGCCTTTTCTGCTTTCTATAGAAAAAAAAGTGACAAATATTTACATTGCCCCAGAGACCAATAACCAAATGTCATATGAGTCCCTAGGGTAGAGCAATAGAACAGACACTGTGAAAATATCTCTTAGATACAAAAAAAAAAAAAAAAAAAAAAAGAATGTTCAGTTATACAGGTCTTGCTTTAACTTGCCCTTGACCACCCAGCAAGAAAAAAAAAAAA
>PVJA010029768.1:0-26301 GCA_004027025.1 Myocastor coypus
TTTTTTTTTTTTTTTAGACAGAGTCTCGCTATGGAGCTCAGGTGAACTTTGAACTCACGGTGTATCCCAAACTGGCCTCGAACTCCCAGTGATCCTCCTGCCTCAGCCTACTGAGTGCAGAGGTCACAGGCACGGGCTACCACCCCCAATTTAAATTGCTTATATTCCTAGCAACTTCCTTTGGGAGCTATTTCTTTTATGTAGCATTACTTCACCACTACCACCACCACCGTCATTGTTTGTAGGGAGGATAGAAACCAGAGCCTTCCTTCAAAGCTCCCTCCTCAGCCCTTTTAAAATTGTTTAAAACTTTTAAATTTTGAGCCAGAGTCTTGCCAAGTTGTTAAGTGGCCCAGGCCAGGCTTGAATCTGTGATTCTCCTGTCTCAGCCTCCCAGAGTGCTGGGATTACAGGCGTGTGCCAACATGCCCAGCTTGCTTCATCAGTTTTTCAGGGCTTTATAGCATTTTGTTGGATGGATGAACCAAAATTTATTTCACTAACACTTTCCTCCCTTCACTCAGTGCATTTAACCATGAGATGTAGCAATGCAAATTCAAATTACATTTTGGGAAAAATAACTGTTCAGCTTTCAGGTGTGCAGAACCAAATCCTTGATGTCCTTGGGGGACATGGGTTGAAATGGGCGAGTCCAAGCGGGCCCCAGTGAGTCTGTACTGCCATGCCACACTGCTGCGCCTCTTCCTGGGCTCGTCTGTGTCTTCCTATCCCAGACAGCAGGCAGCAGCGTGGTGTGGGAGGTTCTTAGAAACAGAACTTTGCACATCCTCAGACCTCATCCCAGATAAGTAGAAGCGGAAACTTTAAGGGCAGGTCTTGTGAGTCTATTTTCAACCCCTGCAAGGCCCTGTGATCTTGCTCTAGTGTGAGAGTTGCTGTGAGACGGGTGGCTCTGGGAGACTGGTTGCATGTTAAGAAGCCTGCAGGAAGCTTGTAACTGGCTGGAGTACGGTGCCCTACCCCCACTCGATCTGAAATGACAGCTAGTCAGGGAGTGGGGTCCAGGCATCAGGGGCAGGTAAGGCTCCCTAGGAGATTCTAGTGTGCTGGTGTGAGTAGTGTCCCAGAACAAACTTTACTGAGTGAAACTTCCTGGGAGGTGTAGGGCATGGGAAATGTGGGGGCTTCTTCTAACATGGATCAATGGCCCCATCTGCAGATTTTAGATTGAGTAGGTTGTAGAGGGAGCTGAGAATCTGCCTCTCTCACAAGTTTACTGGGTAATGTTTGACAAAGTGTCTAGGAAGGTCTTACAATAAACATCAAAGTTCAAGATCCAACCTCAGAGAATCTTATGTATTAGAATCTTGGGATCATTTCAGTGTGTTCCTTTTTTTTTTTTTTTTTTTAAATGGAAGGGTCTATAGGGTCTCACTACTAGATTGGACTTGTAGTGATCCACCCGTTTACAGCTTCCCAAGAGCTGCGATTACAGGCACTGGCCACCATGCCCAGTCTCAGTTACTGTCTCTATAAGACCCAGGGGTGGAGCCAGCATGGCAGGCCTGGGAATTGAACTCCAGGCCCCTGGGCCTGCTTGCAGGCACTTTAATCTGCTGAGCTATTTGGCCCAGTGTGTTCCTGATTGGGAGATTTCTGGGGAACAGAGATGGTTTCTTCTGTATAGCCAACAGGCCAGCATCCAACCCTGGCCTGTTCACCTACCTGCTTACTGTCTGTTGAGTGAATCCAGACTAAACACAGGTGTTCCACATACACTGAGTGCTCCAGAGAGGCTTTCCTGACTCAGCCTGGGCTGTTCCTTTGTAGCAGTTAGCAGTTTATTGCAATCATTTTTGTTGTTGTTATTATCTTGTGGATTAATATTTCTTAAGGGTTGGCCAAATAGCTCAGCAGATTATAGCGCCTGGGGTCTGGGGTTTGATCTCTGGGCCTGCTGTGTGGCCCTGCCCCTGGGGCACACTGAGACAGCAGCTGAGACTGAGCATGGTGGCGCATGCCTGTAATCTCAGCTCTTGGGAGACTGTAAATAGGTGGATCACTAGGAGTCCGATCTAATAGTGAGACCCTGAACACCCTGTAGACCCTTCTCAAAAACACAAAAACAGAAAAAAAAAAAATTCCTTAAAGTGTGGTCTGTGTCTCACCTCCATCAGAACCACCTGGGCATGTGAAAATGCATATTCCAGAGCCCGTCCCAAGACTTGTAGGGGCCGATGGAGGACAGGCCAGGGCCAAGGAATGTGGATTTTAATCCAGGTGATTCTGAAACATGCTAGAGGGGGAGGGGCAGCCCTCATTTAGACAGTAAGCTTGAAGGGAACAGGAATCTACCTCTTCTGCTGATTGACCTACTGATCTGAAATAGGCTGAACAGAGCTGGGCACAGTGCGGGAATCAGGTGGAGTCTAGGAGCTGCTATCTGCAGGGCTCAGAACCTGGGACCGGAGTGGGGCCCAGGGAACACACTGTTTTCAGAACTCTAATGCAAGCCCCCAATTGTAAGTTAACCTGTAGCGGAACTGACTGAGCTCAGTTCTGAGAGGTCCAGTTGTCAGGGGTGGGACTGGGAGGGGAGGAGTTGATGGTGAGCCAGTGGTACCCAGCAGCAGAAACCCACCCCATCTGGCCCAGAGGTGGCCACCAGGGAGAGGCCAGTAGCCCTAGGTTCATAAACTGAAGATCAAGATCACTGGCAGAGCGAGGGTGCACCTGGAGCAGCAGGGGCTGGGGGTGCAGATGTCCAGGGGGTCCACTGACCTGTGCTATCTTGTGCTGCAGAGCTGGAGGACTCTCCAGATGAACAGCAGCAGGTTCTGGCTGCTCTGAAGCGAAACTCTCCATTGCTGAAGCAGTTCCGGCCCGTTCTGGAGGACACCCTGGAGGAGAAGCTGGAGAGCATGGGCATAAAGAGGGTGCGTGCCAGTGCTACTGTTTCAAGGGTCAACCACTAGCATCGAGACTTGGAGACCCTCTATCAGTGGTTAACACTTTGTGAACAGTGAACGTATTTGCTTGACCTGGGCTTGTTTGCTGTCTGGGAAGGGAACGCCCTGTTCACCTCTCAGCAGCAGCACGGCTTCCTTCCCATGTCCTTCAGTGGCTTCTTGTGATGGCTTGTGACACCATCCCCCATCCCAACCCCATGGTGTTCTCCACTCATTGGTCACCACTTTTTGAGTCTCTAAATTTTATGACAGAGGGAATGGGAATCGGCTCAATCTGACCTCAGGACGCGTCTCTCTTGGATAAAGGTCCAAGCCAATTGCCCGTGGCACCTGTGGCCATGCTCACTCTGTTGGTGGCTGGGGTAGGCAGGCACTGAAGCTATGTCTGGAAGCAGTCAGCATTTGGATGCCGCGGTGCTTAGCCAGAGCACGCGGGTTATCATTAAAGGCATCAAGTTTTCAGTAAAATACCTTATTTCAGTGAGAGTAACATTAGGAGAACAATAGATATGTAAATTTAATTTAGCAAGGATCCTTGCCAAATTAGGACTGTTTTTAACTATTGCTCAATCTATCTTTTTTTTTTAATTTTTAATTTTTTAATTTTTTATGGGACCTTGCACTTGCCAGGCAGGCACTTGTGCCATGGAGCTATCTCCCCAGCCCTGCTCAATCTATCTTGATCCCATGCTCAGACTTGAATAAATCCTCATCTTGGATCCAGATGTCTCCTAAGAAGCCTCCTGTAGGCTCTGGGTGGATGCCCAAAGTGCAAGTAGCTTACATTCGTTGACTTTTTTTAGTCTTTCAAGCCTTCTTAGCCAAGGACAATATGTCCCACCTCAGGACAGTGCCAGGGAACACAAAGAAAAGCAGCATCGCCGGGCGTGGTGGCGCACGCCTGTAATCCCAGCACTCGGGAGGCTGAGGCAGGAGGATCGGTGTGAGTTCGAGACCAGCCTGGGCTACAAAACTGAGCTCAAGGCCAGCCTGAACTGCACAGCGAGACCCTGTCTCAAAAAAAAAAAAAAAAAAAAAAAGAAAAGCAGCATGCCTCGGCCAAAGCCTAGAAGGTCAGGCAGTGGAAAGTGTGTCCCTTCTAGGTTTTTTATGCTGGGATGTGGGTGGAACTGCGTTGTTGCCTTTGTGTTAGGCGACTGTGCAACCTTCCATGGGGCTCCAGATCCTAAACTCACATTTTCAACAGTGGCTGAAGTCGCCGCTCAGCCCACTCTGATCTTCATTTCATCCCATGTCTGCCACCCAGACCCTATCATATTCTGGTCACAGCGACTCCCAGGTAAGTTACAATAGGTGTGAGAAGCTTAGGGGAAGATCCTCTGTTTGCCAAGGTGAGCTTCTGTCTCCTCCAGGATGCAAAGGGAATCCCTGCGCAGACTCTCAGACACCTGGAGTCTGTGCTGAAAGCCCAGCGGGAGCAGAAGGCCAGGAAGTTTTCTGAATTTCTGAGTCTGAGAAAAAAACTCATCCAAGAAGCCACCAGCAGAGTGAAGGAGAGACACAGCGGGGATGTGGTGTCCCAGCTTGATGGCCAGCCTCCAGGTTTGCTGGGGACAGGGCTTGCTTGGGGACTATGACTTGTGAGGCTCTGCTTTTGGCTAAGGCTGTCCACCTGGAAAAGGGCGTAGTCTCTGTGTCCCACCAGAGGCATTGCCCCAAGGGGTGAACAAGTGCAGAAGTCCTCCTGGGAGAAGAGAGTCCAGAGTGGGGCAGAGGGGCACTTGTCCAGGGTCACCTGGGGAAGTGGGAGGAAAGCCAGAGCTTGAGCCTGTGGTCTGCCTGAAGTTTCCTGCTCAGACACGATGCCTTCCTGGTAGCTTCTGTCTGCCCTGTTTGTTTGTTACAACTACAAGCTAAGCTTTGCTCCAATAGTGTGCAGCCATTCCGTATCTGGCTCTGCATACCTAGCAAGTCGCCATGGGAGACACACTCAAGACCTGGGAGCACTGAGGTCACAGGAGAGCACATAGCAATCAGATGAAAACTCTCCTGTACCTCTGACATTCCTTGCTCTGAGCAGTGGCGCTGCCTGAGAGGCAGGGCTGGTTCTGCCTTAAGACGAATCCTCAGAGCTCAGGGAACCTGAGGTGAAGTCAAGGGAAGGTCCCGTGCTGGAGGAAGATTAAAGCATGGGCACCTGGATCTTTGAAGCCCCAAAGGCTTTTTGGATTAGGGCAATTTTCCTTCCTTGGTTCAGGAGACTGAATTTCTAGAAGGGCCATGGACTTGGAGGCTCTATGTGGGGCACGTGTGGGTCTGCCCCACTCTGCTCGAGCCCTTCACATCATCTCTGGGAAAGGACATGTGTGCCACCGGGAGGCCATTTCTGGATCTCATGTAGGGACAGACTCAGCGAGCGCTTGATAGTCTACGAGAGTTTGCAAGGTGTGGTCTGCCTATCCCTGGGCACATGAGATGATTCAGCAGTGCACAGACCACTTTTACATTTATTCTTTGTTTTTTATATGAATTAGAAAAAATATTCCTAACAGCAATCCTGTGAGCACACAGAAATTATTCCTAGGAGAATTATCAGGCCGTTTTTTTTTTTTTTTTTTTTAACTTAAAAGTGCTGTCCCTACACATAAAAATGTTAAGTAGAGAACAGGCCAGTTAGTATGGCACTAGTTCTGGGAAACTGTCCTATTTAGTTTAAACTTCTGTTGCAAATTTTCTAAGGAAAAGGGCTCTCTTCATCATTACCCACACATCTGAAGCAGAAGGATGCTTGTCCTGAGTGCTCTTCTGCCTTTCACATTTAGATTTATGGCCATGTCCTCTCGGACATTTGCCTGCATCTTCGTTCATAAATTCATCCGTGCTCCCCTCTCAATAGTACACTATTTGCTGAGGGAGACTTTGTGCCCCGCCTGCCCCTCTCGTGCGAAGCTAGCCAGGAATACAGGAGGGGACGAGGCCAGGCTCCGTGAGTCAGGGGAGCTCTGAGGAGGCCGGGGACAAGGACTCAGGGAGGATGAACACAAGAAACAGGAAAGGTTCTTGCCTCGAGGCGCTGCCCTCCGAGACACTAGACCCTGCTACTGCCCTCCGAAAGCCAGGAGAGATTCCCTGTCCTTTCTCTCCCCTTCCCAGGCCTTGGGTCTGGGTCACTGAGGCATAGCTGAGACCCTGAGCCCCTGATACTCAGTAGACCTTTCCTTGCAGCTCTGAGCCCATCTCCTCTCAGGTCCCAGGAGTGCTGTGCCTACGCTGCCTCCTGCCCTGGCGCAGGCACAGACCACGCCACTTCTCTTGCGAGCAAGGCCATGCGTTGCCGTGCAGGAGTCTGAGATTTGGGACAGACTGATGTCCAGGTTTACACCTGTCACTTTCTCCCATGGAATTATGGGCAAGTTCCTTAGTCTCTCAAAGGCCCTGTAAAACAGGACAACAGTATTGTTGGAGGAGGGGCCCAGTGGCTGTTTCGCTTAGTGAACACAGTGCTTGTAAGCTCCTGCTATTTTCCCTTAGCAAGTTTGTCTTTAGTTTTCCCCTCCCCTCAGTCCCCTTTCCTACAAGGTCTCCGGAGTGGATACATTCTCTGCGAGCAGAGGGACTCACGTGATTTTGACGTTGAGCTACTGTAGTAAGAATCCCATTTTATATTCTGGCTTAATCCACATATGTAAGTTTCGGGGACTTATTCTGACTCCCTGCGCTCCTTCCCTTCTAATGTCTTTCCGTAAAAGATTGCTGGATTCTTTTCCCTGTAATGAGTTTTGGTGCAATTTGCAAAGACAGTGTAAGGTGTAAGGAGGCTGCACGGGGCTCTGCCCGGCCTCAGCGGTCCTGTGGCGACCTCTGATGGCAGCAGTTCCTTCCTGCAAGTTCCTTCCTACCTATACAGATGGGGGGGGGCGAGAGAGCAAGAGAGAGCAAGAGAGAGCGAGCGAGAGAGAGAGCGAGAGAGAGCGAGAGAGAGAGAGAGAGAGAGAGAGAGAGAGAGAGAGAGAGAGAGAGAGAGAGAAAGAAAGAGAAAGAGTGCGGTGGGGGACGTGGTCTGTATACAGTCAGTGTCCTCAGCCCTTCTGGCTTCTGTAGATTCTGTGTAACAACAACATGACCCTGGGCCACCTGCTGCTGCCTTGGCCTCTGGTGTCCCAGCAGAAGGCTCCTGGCGTGGGAGAACTGTTGAACCTCCTGTCATCGCATAGCACAGTGCGAGACTCCTCCACCTTCAGCGTGTCCAACCCTCTTTCTACAATCTCTAAGTTTTCAGGGCCCAGAATGGCACTTTCTGAAAGCCATTCCTTTCTGTGGTTTCAGTCAAAACCCAGTGGCGTACACTGCTCACCAGAGAGGCCCGGCCAAAGTCCAGGATGCTGCATGTGGCTCTGCCATCCAAGCTGGCAGAGCCACTCACGCCAGCTCTTCAGAGCCACAGCAGCCGTGGTGTTGCCCCCACCCAGGTGTCTGCCCCGACTCCACGCCCCAGAAGGCATGGACCCTCCAGCACCCCTGCCACCCAGGGGCTGGGGCTGAGGTGAGCCCTGGACTCTGACCTCTTAGTGGACCTAAAGCAGTGACCCCTGCCTTCACAGCCCTTTTTTGGAGCCCATTCTGCAGACAGAGGAGGGGCAGAGCCAAATGTGAACAGGATGTGGGTCTAGGGGGTCCAACCTGAGTTCCCAAGAAGAGACAGAAGGGCAAAGATCCTTTGCTCTTGGCCAAGATAGACAGACCCACTCCTTCCCCAGTCCAAACTGCCTGCCTACAGGCATGGCACCTTCAGGCCTGTTCTGAGGGAAAGGCCAGTGTGGCTGCTCCATGCTGGGAAGAGTCCTGGCTGTCATCTGAGCCAGGGAGGCATCAGGGTTGGCTCTGCGCAGACCCCAGAGGCTGTGTGTGTGTGTGTGTGGGGGGCTGGGGCCTTCTTCCCAGCCCACGGATTCCTCCCTTCCTCTCCACGCAGCAGCACGCCCCCATTCAGTTCTGAGGACGACTCGGAGGGAAACGCTGTGCATCGCGTGTCCCTTCAGACACCACAAGTTCCTTCTAAGACGGTGCCCCAGCAAGAGAAGGACTGGGACTGGTCTGACACTGAGTCCTTGGAGGAGAATGCCCAGCCCCCTGGCAAGAGCTCGGGTGGGCTGGATTCCTCTGGTGAGTGTGGCTGCTGGTGAGACAACCTTCTCCAGCCCAGATTTCCCAAGGTCCTGGAAACACCTTGCTGCTTTCTTTGGGCTTTCTGATGTGGTTTCTCTTTTATTGCCTTAGAGAGCATGGTCTTCCTTCCCCTCAGGTATTTTTCTGGGAGAGCAGAGTTACAATGAGAAAGCTAGAATGTGAGTGGGGGCAATTTCGCTGCTGAGTTTTGTCACTGAGCGGTTTAACTGTTAGAGGCCGGAAGCTGTCACTCTCTTCTTTCCTTCCCACATTCTTACCAAGAGCAAATACTGTGGTCATTCTACTCAGGGCAACAGGGACTATTCAGGATATAGGTTTTGTTTTTTTTTTTAATTTATTCATTTATTTATTTGGTACAGGATCTCACTATTCAGCTTGGACTTGTAGTGATCCTCCTGTCCTAGCCTCCTGAGCACTGAGATTACAGGCGTGCACTATCACCTCTGGTTTCTGCCAGGCTGGCATGGCATGTACTGGGGATCGAACCCGGGTAATTCCATTCTTGCCATCCTGGTGGGGGAGCAGATTTCACTGAAGCTCATGGCAACAGGGAGAAGGGCTTCCCTCTACAGCATCCTTGCTGGGTGCTGAGCATGCTCCCAGCTCTGTGCTGAGCCCTGCAGGAGCCCATTGCTAACTTTCTGCAGGGCCAATGGGGGAAGGAAGGTGTGCCGTTTAGCTGGGGAGGTTTTGATTTTATGACGGTATGGAAGCAATCCGTATTCAGTAGAAATCCTGTGTTGCTGTCCATCTGGGCTAGCGGCGTGTAGTGCGATGCTTTCCTGAGTGGTGGGCCGCAGCTCCTACTCAGCCACCGACTGCACTCTACAGTATGCTGGGCTGCTGAGCTAGAGTATTCAGTAAGTGAGGTGTATTAAACACAGTTTTGACTTATGTTTTCAACTTATAATAGAGTTTGGGGGAATATAATCCCATTGTGAATCAAGGAACGAGGCTGAGGCAGGAAGACTGTGAATTTGAACCCTGCCCAGGAAACTAGCAGCTTAAACTCAAAATTAAAAACAAGCAAGCAAGCAAACAAACAACAACAACAAAAACCCAGGATGGGTGAGGGGGTGACTGGGGATGTACTGTAGTGCAAAGGCCCTGGGTTCAGTCCCTAGAACTGCCAGACAAAAACTAAAACAGAAGTGAGGGAGCTGGGGCCAGTAAGATAGCTCAGTGGACTAAGTGCCTGCTTAGGCAAGCTGAGGGACTGGGGGTTCAATCTCCATCCCTGGCACCCTATGCCATGCCAGCCTCATACCCAGGGCAAGCTGAGCTGGCCACCGAGACTGGGAGTGGTAGTGCACACCTGTAATCCCAGCACTGGGGAGGCTCACTATGAGTCCGAGATTCGTAGTGAGATCCTGTACCAAATAAATAAAAAAAATTTTAAAAATTAACAAGAAAGAAGTGAGGCTTTAATCAACAGCCTTTAACATTGCCAGTTTCACCGGTAACCCACTGCAATTATGAAACATTGGACTATATATACAACTACTTCCTCCTAGTTCAAAGAGAAGAAAACTTTTTCTTCTCTTCTTCTTTTTTCTTCCCTGCCTTTTAGAACCAATCAATATCGAATAGAAAATTTGTCATAACATTTGTGAGGACAATAATATGCAGTATCTCAACTATTGCAAATGTACTACTAACATGTTTTGAAACTCTCATATTGTAATCTCTTATTAAAAGTAATAAAAATTAAAGTAAAAAAACCCAAAACAAACAAACAAAACACATACACACACACAAAAAAAAAAAAAAAAAGAAAGAAAGAAAGAAAGAAGTGAGGGAGCATGTGTTTATGCACGGCTGTGCATGTCAGAATAACCTCTGGGATGTCATGTCCAGTTCAAGATCACACAGCTAGCATCATCAGAAGGAGTTTTACCCTGTATCACACTTTTGAGCGTACTATGTTGGAGCCACTGCTGGCTCACTTATTTATTTCCTGTAAGGTACATTTTCTTCAGGAAGAACTGCAGTTAGGCTGTGTTCCTAAGCTGAAGCACATCTGCCCAGTGTTTTACACTGCTCCTTAGCACCCCATCAGGGCTTGTGGCTGCAGAGTTAGCCATCACTGTGGCAAAAATAGCCTCTGGGGAAAACTGTGGTTACAACTTTAAGAGGGAATAGTTAACTGCAATCCACATTTTGACAAATATCATTACCAAGAATATTTGTAGTTTAAAAGACATTTCCTCCCTCCCTCCCTCCCTCCCTCTTTCTTTCTTTCTTTCTTTCTTTCTTTCTTTCTTTCTTTCTTTCTTTCTCTCTTTTTTCCTCTCTCTCTCTCTCTCTCTCTCTCTCTCATGCTGGGGATTAAACCCAGGGCCTCACACATGCTAGTGAAGTGCTCTGCCACTGAGCCAACCACAGCCTGAACAAACACAATTTTTGTAAGGAAGCAGCAGTGAAGAGTGTGGGTTCCCACTAAGCCTCGGGAGGTGGGTGTCAGGGAAGGTGGCAGGAAGCCTTTCCGCAGACTGCTTCAAGTCTCTGCCTTCAGCCTTTGGGCCACATCTTTCCGAAGAGCTCTCTACCTTTTCTTATCAAAGATGGAGTCAGGAATTCAACTTGCTGGTGGAAAGGGCGTGATAAAAATATAAGCTGAAGCTTATGGCAACTAGGGTGGAAATAGCCCTTGAGCTTGGCATTTTTTATCTAACAGGTTAGAGGACTAGTGGAGAACTTTTCTTTTTAGAATTTCTATGCCTATGTCATTCTTGCAGGACTTTCTTTGAACATTTCTAAGAGAGACCATGGTCGCATTTCCTAGCCAAGCTGAGTCAAAGAATATGGAACTTACAGCCTTATCTTTCCAAAGTTGCAAAAGAAACTGGGATTTTTGCCTACGTGGGCAATTTGCAATTCTCTCCTCTTACTGGACACTATAGTACTTTGTCATGTCCTTAGCATAATCTAAGCCTGTCAGCCCATCAGAATTCACAAGAACCAGATCTCTGGAGAAATTTCAATGCCTTACGAGACAAGACAGTAAGCTGGCAACTTACTGGAACAGGCAGGAATGTTCAGAGTTAGCTCTGTCAGTGTTGCTTACTACCCCTGTATCTTTGTGCAAAGATCTTGGTTCCTTTGTTGTAAAATGAGACATTTGCATAAATGAATAATAAAGAGGTTGACAAGCCCAGTGCTTGCTCTATACAGTAGAACTTTAACAAGCATTTCTTGAATGAATCAATGACACAGGAGCTGTTTTAGTTCTGGAATTCTTCTCAGGTCCCAGGCACTGGAGTCCCAGTAGGTTGTACTTGTATGCAGTTAGCTCTTGGCTGCTTGGTCATTGCTGAGATCCAGCTGGGGTTACCATGCACCAGAGGCCCCTTGATGACTGGTGTCACTGCCTAGCTCCTGCTTCCTGTACAGGGATCACAGGAAGCCACTCTCTCCTGCAGCCCTCCTGTGCTCATTGATACTTGATCTTTCTTCTTGGCTGGGTGCAGGTGTTGAAGAAGGGCCCGTGCGCATGTCAGTCATGCAGTTCATAAACCAAAATGAGGGGAGAGCCTGTTTCAACTTCTCCTTAGGGGGAGAAATATGTTAAGCCTTCATCAACATCATTATGCTTGTGTAATCACAGTTTTAGAATAACCCAAGATCCTGCTAGCCAGAGCCTTCTCTGCTTCAATGCTGCCCCTCCTGACTCATTTCCTTCTTGCAGTCTGGAGAATGGACAGGGCCCACAAAGAGGAGGCATTCATTCTCCAGGCTTCTTCCAAAGATACAGCTGCCTGTTTTCCTTTCCAGGAACACTGGTGCAATCAATAGTGAAAAATCTTGAGAAGCAGCTTGAGGCTCCAGCCAAGAAGCCTGCTGGAGGGGTCAGTCTGTTCCTAAGGCCTAACACGGGACCAGAGAGGACTGCCGTGCCAGGAAGGAAGCCTCAGGTAGGTCATAGGAGTCTGGAGTGGCTCTACCATTCCCTACAGAGCCAGCTCCAAGTTTGAGGGGCTGGCAGTGAGGATTAGAGACCCATTTAGTAAGTGTTAACTTGCAGGACATGGTAGGTGCCATTGTCTAGCTCTGCCCCTATGTGTGTAGAGGGATGACCATTTTGGAATTCTCTGTATGTCCCTGTTAAGTTTTCAAAGCCATAGGGTCACTATATTGGCAGCTGCTCAGTGAGTGGAGCTCCCAGTTTCCTGCCTCTGAGAGCCTCTGGACTGACTGTGTCTGGCTTTGTGCTGTTTCTCTTCCACTGAGGGCTGTTTCCAGTCCTCATGTCATTCTGTGGAGGATCCCAACCTGTGCTAGCCAGTGCTTACTGGAATCAGATAGAGAATAGTACGGGAACTCTGTCTCCACACTAGAGATCTGAGGAATCCAGCCACAGGCCGGGATCCCACAGCAGTGTCTGATATGAGTCCAGCAGAAGGCCAAGAGCTCACATCAATGTCCCATGCAAGTCTGTATCAGAGGGCCAAGGAATCTACCATGGAAGACTGAAGGATCTGTACCGGAAACTCCAAGGATCTACACCAGCCAGCAGAAAGGCCGACGCTGGAAGCGGAAGACTCCGCAGTGAGAAGCAGGAGATAACACCCAAGACACAGGCCAAGAGCAGAGCTTCTTACTGAAGTGTCAGTGTGAAGGTCAGAAGGTGTTGCTCAAAGCCAAGACCAGCATAGCGGTCAAGGGGAAGCTCGGCCAAAAGAGAAGCGCCCAAATCTTCCCTGAGGGAAACCAGCATAGAATCCTCCCCTCCTGGTCGCTAACTCGATTCAGCTGGGCCCTTAAATAACCTCTGCATAACCCAAGGCCACGCGGTGAGCAGAGCCCCCTGCTGGTGGGTGTTGGAGTGGCACCACATAGTGCTGTGGAGACAGTAGCATAAAATGAGAATATTTAGATGGCTTTGTTCTAAATATTCAAGGTGGGGGCCCGGCAGGATGGCTCAGTGGTCTAAAGCGCCTGCTTAGGAAAGCTTGGGTGGCTGCAAGGACCGCGGTTCGATCCCCGGCACCACATGCTGTGCCAGCCCTGCCCTGAGGGCAGGCTGAGACGGCCATAAAAATAAACAAACAAAATTTCTGAAACAAGAAAAAAAATAAAAAATAAAAAAATTCTTAAAAAACATATTCAAGGTGGTGCCTTATCTGTGAGTGCCTCTCTCTGGCCACGCTGTGGTCAGGTTTTCAGACTCTAAGAGTTCAGATGAGGCACTTCCCCTTCATAGACCCTCGCAGACCCTCCATGTAACTCTCCCTTTGCTCATCAGGGGAAGCTTCCACCTTCCTGTTATTTTCTTAGAAAGATCTAGAGCTTTCTTTACCTTACATTTCTTTCTCACCGTTTCAATCAAGATGTTGCATCTTGAGATGAGCCATAGCACTGCTTTCATATTCTGAATTTTTTGCTGTAGATGCAGAGCCTCCTGTGTGCTAGCCAAGGACTTTACCTTGAGTCCTTTTTTAAAAATAACATTCCTCTAATTCCTCACTTTTTTATTACGTAGTATGGTTGATTTATCATGGGTTTGTGGGAAAGAACCCCAGCTTGTTCCCTTTGCTATGAGGCAAGAGTACCCATGGCCCCGTGTAGATGGAAGCACTGCCCTGAGCATGGCTGCTGACCCCGGCTTGGTGGCTTCTAAGGATTGGCCTTCCATGCCAGGAGGAAATGCATAGAATGTCTTATACAAAAGCTTAGAATGTCTTATACAAAAGCTCAGGCACCAAACTGGGACCCTGAGCCCGCTGGAGGGAAACACCTGGCCTGGGCTGTCTCTGACAGGCTGTGAGCTCTCCCATTGGCTGCAGCCCAGATGCCTTCCAGGCTGAAGGCTCTGAGTTCTGCTGTTCGCTGAAGGTTCCCTCCTGCTCTTTCAGTTAGAGTTTAACCAGGCCGCTCAGGACCAGTTGAAGACAAAGGGGCTGCTTTTGCCCAGGGTGCATTCACCCCAAGGCCAAGGCTGTGGGCTTCTAGCCTTATCAATGTGGGTTAAAACTCTGCCTGGTGTAAGTCCAAACAAGAGCACTGAATGCCAGGGGTATCTGAAGTCCCTCTGGCTCCAGGTTCCTGCAGCAGATTCTCAAAGACAGGGAGACTTGAAAAGGCCGGAGGAACAGCGGCTCCCTCTTGTTCTCTCCTGTGTCTGTATTTGTTCCCACTTCCATCCTGCATGGTTGCTGCTTAGCTCTCTGCTCTTCTGTATTTACCAAAATTCATCTTACTTTCCCCTATGTCCCTGCAGCTTTCTGAAGATGAGAGTGACTTGGAGATCTCTTCCTTGGAAGATCTTTCCCAGGACCCAGACCAGAGAGAGAAACCAAAGCTCTTGTCCCGCTCAAAGCTCCCAGACAAAACTGCTGCTGGTGCTTGGAGTTCTGGCCGCCCCAGAGTCCCTGGCTGGTGATCCTATCCAGGTCTTGATGGAGAGGGACAGCCTGTTACCTGGCTGGGGCCAGCTTGGGGAGCATCCCACGAGGAGAGGCTGCCGGGCCTCTTGTTTTTACCAGGAATCTTTAGAGAAAAGCAGAGCATGGGCCAGATATGACCTCATCCTTCTCTGCCATCTCCAGAGAGGCAGGGGTACTTGGCTGTATGCTAGTTCTCAAGGTTTGAAAAATGGCTGTAACAGAAAACCCATGCAGTTGGCAGCCTGCATTTCCATGTCTGCTCCAGGCTGAGCAGTTACTCAGCCACCCTCCCTGAGACTTTTATAAATCTGCAGCATCACTGTAAGGGGTCCTAATGCTTGGCAGTGAGTGATCCAAATTCAGTTACCACTGAGTACCCACTCCATGCTGGGTTCTCCAGCCTCTCATTACTGATTTGGGGTACAGGCAGAAGTGGGTGGGGTAGAGGGTTTGCATCCAGGGCCAGTAGGTACTAACTAATGACAGAGACTGGAGAGGTTTGGGAGCATAGGAGAGGTTTGGTTGATCTTAGAGGACCCAGAATTGTGACGCCTGTTGGGCCCTTTTATGGGTGGAACAGATAGCAATTGGCTGAGGATTCTTGTCCTCAAAGGAACATAGGTTTAATTTTTAATATCATTTCCAAAATCAAGACATATACACGCTATTGTGTTTTTTAAAAAATGTGAAAACATTAATTTATTATATGCAAACATTTAAATATAGTATGGTGCATAAAGCTTTGTGATTTCTTCATTGTTTTTTGAGTTTTGCCTGGACTGAGGGTGGGAAAGAGGTTTTTTTTTTTTTTTTTTGGTACTGGAGATTGAGCTCAGGATCTTGCACTTGCCAAGCAGGCGCTGTGCAGCTGAGCTTCATCCCTGGACCGAGGGTGGTGAAGAGGGAGGGAAGCAACCGGTACCACTGCTGTGTTTGTTGGTTTGGGTCCTTTGAAGTCCTGTTACCAAGGTGGAGTGAAGAGAGCAAGATCTTACTGTGGAGCCACACCTGGCAAAGGGAAAGGTGGCGGAAGCGGGGTCAGGGAGGGAAAAGCTGTAGAGTATGATGCTGAACGGAAAGAGAGGAGGAGGAGAAAGGAGGCAGAAGAGCCGTGGACTGTAATGGGGGGGCAACCAGGTCTCTACCAGCCCCAGAGCAATCGCTGGGCAGGGCCCCTGCCCTCCTACACTGTTCTGGGCTGTGGCTTGGGCCACCCTAGGCTGAGTGAGACCTCTGCCTGCAAGCTGAAGGAGCCCCTGGTGGCCAGCTTCATTCTTCAGTGTTGAGCAGAACACAGAACTTCCTTTTCCTAAAGGAAGCCCGGGTCATGGACCTGTGTATCTACCATAGCAAGATGTGGTTTTAATGTTTTACCTATGGGAAATTTCAAGCATGTATAAGAGGAGAGGGGATGGCGCGGCAAGCGCATGTGCTCAGCACCGAGCTGCGGGCCTTGTTGGGTCCCAGACAGCTCTGTTTCCTTCGTCTCAGGCCTTCGCCATGCTCAGCCTTTGTTTGATCTCTGAGTGAATCTGACGTTTGGGTTGGCCTTAGAGCGCTTCCAGAGGAGGAAGCAGAGGAGGGTGATGAGGGGAAGCCGCGGCAGAGAGCCAAGGGAGTGTGGCGGAGGGAGGGGGTCGGGTGCTGACGGTGCGTAGAAGGACGCTGTGTGGGGAGGCTGCAGTGCGGCGCGGAGGAGCCTGCTGCGGGCTCCCTGAGCTGTCCGGCTGGCCTTCCCCCGCGCATCTCATGCCACTGACCAGCTGAGAATGTTTATGGGAGACAGTGATTGTGCAAGCAAGAAGAAAGGGCACCACACAAGAATGCTTATGGGGTTCCTGGGGTTCATTCTCCCCATAGGATTCTGCCAGCCAAGCCGTATTTTCCTGTTCACTGTGTCTGGGCAAGAGATGTGTGTGCTGCCCAGGCCTGGTCTCCCCATCACATCCCGATGCCACCCAGCTGTGAGTCGATGTCCACTGCCAGCCTCCCACGTCACACATGTGCCCCGGATGTGCACGTATCTGCACTTTGGCCTCAGGGTCACCTCTAATCTGTAGCAGGTGGCATCGTGTACTTGCAGGGGCAGCCGGAATGTGTGGAAGAGCAGGTGCTCCATGATGGCTCATGGCCATGGTGGGATGGGTGATGAGTGTCTCTCTGTCACTGGTGTCTGTCCTAGAGCCCAAAGGCCCCAAATCCTGGAGTTCTGACATCCATGGGCAGGGGAAGAAAGATGGGAGATGAGGAGAGGGAGAGAGAGAGAGAGAGAGATAGAGAGAGAGAGAGAGAGAGAGAGGGAGAGAGAGAGAGAGAGAGAGAGAGAGGGAGAGAGAGAGAGAAGGAGGGGGAGGAAGAGGAAGAGGAGGAAGAGGGAGAAGACAGGAGAAAGAGAGGGAGGGAGAGAAGAGAGAGAGAGAGGGAGGAAGGAACAGAGAAAAGGAGGAAGGGAGAAGAAGGGATGGAGGGAGGGGGAGGAGAGGGAGGGAGATGGACAGACAGACGCAGACAGAGTGAGAGACCCACCCAGAGAAAGAGGATGGATCTTCTTTACTCTGTTTACTGATCCAAATACTAATTTCTTCTGGAAACATTCTCAGAGACATAATCCAGAAATAATGCGCTACCAGCTATTTGGCTCTCTCTCTTTCTCTCTGTCTTTTTCAGTACTGGGGATTAAACTCAGGACCTTGCGCTTGCCAGGCAAGTGCTTATTCTACTGAGCTATCTCCCCAGCCCAATTTGGCTATCTCTTAATCCCATAAAATTGGTAATTGAAGTTAAATATTGCAGCAATATTTGTAAGAACTGTGGAACACATTATTTTAAGATTGTATGAACAATTAGATTGAAAATGCACCCTTCTAAAAAATTTGCACTGTTTAGATTTCTTTTAAAGTGGAATTCTTTTTCATATTGATTATTTCTTTTATGACATATTCTTAGTCCTTCCCTCCCCCCTTGTTAGTTGATATAGTTAACTTTTCTTTGTTACTCTTTTCTCCAGCTTCTTATTGTCAGAAATATCAAGTATATATATAAAAATAGAGACATTTATAATGATCTCGGTGACCTTACTGCCCAACTTTAACAATCCTGTTTCCTGTGTTTGTCTTCCAACATCTCCCCAAATATCATATCATTACATCTACTGATATTTGTCTATGTAGCTATACAATGTATGGGCCTTTCCAAAATAACCATTATAGCACATTATACCCAACAGAAGCCAGCATAATATTGCTAAATATTATCAGATATTTCTAATTCTAATATTATCTAAGCCGGGCGTGGTGGCTCACGCCTGTAATCCCAGCATTCGGGAGGCTGAGGCAGGAGGATCAGTGCCAGTTAGAGACCAGCCTGGGCTACAAAAGTGAGCTCAAGGCCAGCCTCAACTGCATAGTGAGACCCTGTCTCAAAAAGACAAAAAAATAATAATATTGTCTAAGTTCTAAGTTCTTTATTTTTCTATATATTTGCCTCTTTTAAACTTTTTTTTTTTTTTTTTTTTTTTTTCATAGTACCAAGAATTGAATTTAGGGCCATGAGCTTGCCAGGCAAGTGCTTATTCTACTGAGCTATCTCCTCTCCCCAAAAGATTGTCTCTCTCTCTTTTTTTTGGTGGGACCAGGGTTCGAACTCACGACCTTTCACTTGCCCAGCAGACGCTTGTGCCTTGGAGCTATCTCCCCAGCCCCTGTCTCTTTTAATCTACAGATTTCATTTCCATTTTCTTCTTTTCTTCCGTCCCTCTCCTCTTCCCTATATTTTTGGTATTGCTGAAACAATCAGATCATCTCTCCCTTATCTGGAGTTTGCTGATCATTTATCGTGATGATGTTTGTCACCTGTGTTCCTTTTTCTCCTCAATCATCTGCAGATTTGTTGTTAGCACTAAATATTTGATCAGATTCAAATTTTTCCTTCAAGACTCTTCACAGGTGGTGCTGTGGATTTCCATTAGGGGGCACAGGATATCAGGCTCTCCTCATGACATTGAGGATGGCACTGGTGACAGACATTACTGATCAGAGTGAAATACATTTACTGATTAGGGATTTCAAAAGTCGTGATATTTGAGGCCTGGCAGGATGGCTCAGTGGTCTGAAGCGCCTGCTTAGGAAAGCTTGGGCGGCTTCAGGGACTGCGGTTTAATCCCCGGCACCACATGCTGTGCCAGCCCTGCCCTTGGGGTGGGCTGAGCCGGCCATAGAAATGAGTGAATAAGCAAACAAAAGGTTCGGAAACAAGAAAAATAAATAAAATAAAATAAAATAAAATAAAATAAAACAAAAGTCGTGATATTCTAAAGCTGTTATTCCCTTCATCTTTACTAGCTGCAAACCTACAGTTCATATAGGTAAGGCAGTTAAGGTCTTCTTTCATTTATTTATTTGTTTATTTATTTATTTATTTATTTATCCAAAATAACATTTTAGTTTTTAAACATCCTCAATATGACACCACATATTTAAGTATATTTATTTGTTTACATCCTTTCTATTTATTACTTTACTATCTTTTATTTATTTATGTATTGGGTACAGGCACTCACCACACAGCTTAGACTCATGGTGATCCTCGGTCTCAGTCTCCTCACTACTAGATTACCACCACGCCTGGTTTCAGTGGCCAGCACAGCATGGGGGCCAGCACAGCATGCAGTACTGGGGATTAAACCCGGGTCCTTGTGCTTGCCAGGCAGGCGCTTTGACCACTGGGCTATCTCCCTGACCCGCTTTATAGTTATTTTTGTGGTTATGAGATTGCTCTGTATTAGCTAATAGGCACCTCTTCAAGGTGTTTTCTGGACTCTTGGGCATGTCCTTAGTAGTCCGATAGCTTCTTTGTCATTTGGAATGGAGTCTCTTCCAAGCTCATCTCATACATTTTTTTTTTTTTTTTGCCTTAAACCCAAAGTTAATAATTTATCTGGGGAATCCTTGCTCCTTTTAGAAGGAAGTTATATTTATATATACAGTCTGGGTGCATGGAATGCTCACTGATACTGCAGTCATCATTGTTTCCAAGCCCTTCCAGTGCAGAAATAGAAATAACATTAGAGGCCAGGCGTGCTGGCTCACGCCTGTAATCCCAGCACTTGGGAGGCTGAGGCAGGAGGATCGGTGTGAGTTTGAGACCAGCCTGGGCTACGAAAGTGAGCTCAAGGCCAGCCTGAACTGCATAGTGAGACCCTGTCTCAAAAAGGCAAAAAAAAAAAAAAAAAAAAGAAATAACATTAGAAATTCGTCATGCATTTACACTAAATGCTCCATATTTCCCAGTCATGGTTCTAGCATTATTTTACTGCATTGATCTAATATCTTTACCTCTTTTTTTCCACACCAAGAATCCTGGTTCTTGACAGTCAAAATAACAGTCTTAGAATAGCAATACCATTGTCCATAGTATAATACTGAAACAGTTTCAAATTTATTATTTATCTTTTGGGATTCTTCTTGTCCTTAGGATCTATCCCACAAGGGGTGTCCAGTTGAATTATTATATTATATTTTATTTTTTAAAAAGAAGTTTAATTTTAATTCTTTTGTCTTTTTTTTTATATTATGGCTGGCTCATCCTGCCTTGGGAGTGGGGCTGGCACAGCAGATGGTGCCGGGGATCGAACCATGGTCCCTGTGGTTGCCTAAGCTTACCTAAACAGGCACTTTAGACCACTAAGCCATCTTGCTGGCCCAAATTATTATATTTTAATGTCAGTTGGAATAGTTCCTTTCTGTTGTGAAGCTACTGAAAGTTTCATTTTACTTTTTAGAGATCACAGTGCTGTTAGTTGTGTCTTATTGCTGTTAGGTGCTTCTATATATTGAAAACATTGATCCTTTGCCATATTGTCACCCCTTCTCTTTTATGGATGGTCAGTAGTCTTAACTTCATTAATAGAGTTCTTTGCTGTAGAGAGATCTAACATTTTAAGGATCTAAGAAATCTGTGTTTTACTTTATAATGTCTACCTGCTTTTGCTGATTTATTAGAGTGGCAGTGTCAATGTTAAGATTTACACTAAAATTTATCTGTTTAATATATTTAGATATTTTGGGGGAAGGTGTTAGTTGTAGGTTAAGGAATCAATTTTATTTTTATACTTAGTAGTTATTTCAACAACATATATAGCCAGGCGTGGTGGCTCACGCCTGTAATCCCAGCACTCGGGAGGCTGAGGCAGGAGGATTGGTGTGAGTTCGAGACCAGCCTGGGCTACAAAAGTGAGCTCAAGGCTAGCCTGAACTGCATAGCGAGACCCTGTCTCAAAAAAAAAAAAAAGGACCATGTATTTTTTTTCCATTTAAAAATATTTCTGCTTTGTCAAATACAATAAGTACTTACTATGTTTTCTGGAATTTCTATTTTTTTCCATTAATTTGCTCATTTTAGAACTAGAATCATACTATTATATTTTAGTTTAAGCTTCTTTTTTTTATTATGTTATATATAATATAGAGCATACACTACACCAAAACAATATTTCTAGCCATTTGTAGGTGCCTGGGTCTGCAGCCCCGAGACTGCTCACCAGGTTGCTTGGCCATCGCCACCATCCCTATCCGCATCCAGGATTTGTTATCGTTCAGAGCTGAAACCCTGCACCCATCAGTGACACCTCACATCCCTCTCTCATCAGCCCTGGAAACCATTTCTCTATTTTCTAAACCTGTGGACATAACTACTTTAAGAACTTTATGTCAATTGAATTGTGCCATATTTGTCCTCGTGTGATGGGCTTATCCCACTTAGCATGATGTCCTTAGGGTCCATCTACATTGGACCATGGGAAAGAATTTCCTTGTTAAGCTGATATCCATATCTACATATCTCTATATCTATACTTATGTTTGTTGCACATTTCATCCATTCACTGGTAATGAAACACAAATGTTAAAAAATTGAGGTAATTGGAATGTTAATTATCTGCACTTCATTTCATATGCATGTATTGGAATGCCACGCTGCATCTCATAAATGTGTATGATTATTATATGTTGATTAAAATAGAAAAAATAATACACTAAAAAATTAAAAATAGGATTCTAGGAATATATCCAGAATTTTCACTTCCAAAAAATTGGAAAGGATTCAAATGGATATTTGTGCAACCCCATTCACAGCATCATTATTCATAATAGCTGAAGGAGGGAAGCAACCTAAATACATGGTATTTTTTAAAAATGTAATTTTAAGTTAAGCATGGTGGCGCACACACCCCTGTAATCTCAGCACTTGGGAAGATAGCCAGAAAATAAAACATAATTTTAGTTTTTATTTGTGGAACTGGGGATTGAACTCAGGCCCTTGCACTTGCCAGGCAAGCTGTTATTCTACTGAGCTATCTCCCTGGCCCAAATTTTAGTTTTTTTTTTTTTTTTTAAAGAATTTTTTTTTTATTTTATTTATTTTTTTCTTGTTTCAGAACCTTTATTTGTTTACCCACTCATTTTTATGGCTGGCTCAGCCCGCCCTGAGGGCAGGGCTGGCACAGCATGTGGTGCCGGAGATCGAACCGCGGTCCCTGAAGCCGCCCAAGCCTTCCCATGCAGGCGCTTTAGACCACTGAGCCATCCCGCCAGGCCCCCAAATTTTAGTTTTAACTGTAGCAAACACACAGCCTACTAATGTTTCTAAGTGTACTGTTAAGTACATGACATTGCTGAGCAACCTAGCTGAGCAGTCTCCAGAACTTGTGAAGCTCAATGCCTGATAAACAACTCTTCCTTCTCTCCCAATGGCACCTGCATGGCATCCTTGTCCTTCCTGTCTCCGTGAACTTGAGTATGGCTGGTGCTTCCTCTAGGTGGAAACAGAAAAGTTGTCCTTTTACAATTGGCTTATTTAATATCATATTATCAAGTTTCATTCATGTTGTAGCACACTTTTCTCCCCGATAAGACTGAATTATATTCACATATATCAATAATGAATTCAATATACAATAACAATACTATGCAATCTACACTATATCACAGTTTCTTTATCTGTCCCTGATGCCTTGGCTGCTTCCAATTCTCAGTTGTTTGCTATGAATTGTGCTGTTATAAACATGGATGGGAATATCTCCTTTAGACTCTACTTTCATTTCTTTTTGGTATATATTCAGAAGTGGAAATTCTGGGTCATATGGATATATATATATATTTGGTACTAGAGATCGAACTCAGGACCTTGTGCTTGCCAGGCAGACCCTTATGTTACTGAGCTGTCTCCCCGGCCTATGTTCTGTTTTCTGCAGGGCCTGTGCCCTTTTCCACACTCACCCTCAGTGCACGTGGACTCCTGTCTCTGCAATCCTCTCTGACACAGACCTTCAAGCTGATAAGTGAGGGCTCCCTGAGTTCCAAGATCCCTGGGCTCAGCAAGCTTATGGAGGGAGCACTCTTGCCCTGTTACCAGAGGTGATAGAGAGGGGCTGCTACACCGCTGTCCCTTGTTTTACTTTGTGCGAGGACCAGTTGACAGGCGCCTTCCACATGGTGGCACTGTGGCCACAAAGTTCCAAACACTTTTAATAACAGATGGACTTCACAGCAGGAGATAAGCTGTGTTTTTCTGCCCTCCGCCTCCACTGGTGGTTGAGCATAAATGTTGTATTCAGTCAAACAACCCTATTGTGATAGCAAAACAAAATAAATTCCCTAAATTGTCTAAGCTAGGGGATAGAGCAGGTCAGACTGTAGTCAACTTTGCTTTCCTACTCCCATGTCGCCAAGGGTCCTGGCACAGAAAAGACAACGAAAGCAAGGGCTGGGTGCATCGGAGGAGAAGAATGCTTGTCTAGTTTAGGCAAAGCCTTGGCTCAGTCCTCACCGCTGGGAAAAAAATCAAACCAAAACCAATAGATTTTACAACTTGAATCTGTATTTAAGGAGGCTCTGGAAATATCCAACAGGCGTGGCAATCCCACACAGAGAGATACACATGACCCTCCACTGCTGTGCTGTTTCTCTCGCTTAGTTTATAGATGGATCTAGCTGACTTGCCTACAACTGCTACATCCCCCCCCCCCCATTGCAGCAACTCCTTAGATTGCATTTAGGCCTAACTGAATCTCACCTTTGGCTGAGGGGCCTTTGAGCCATCCTCGAACTCTCTCCCTACTCTCCACTTCCTAGTACACACAAGTACACTACTATCATCACCATTTTCACCACCACCACCACCACCATGTAACTTCACCTCTGCAGCTACCACAGTTATCACCACCCCAGCACGACTATTACCAACCACTGTATCCTTCATCTTTCCAGTACCATAATGAAATACCTAAGATAGGCTAATTTGCAAAGTGAAGAGGTTTACTTAGAGTGTAGTTTTAGAGGCTGGGTAGCCAAATGGCATGGCACAGCCTCTGGAGAAGGATCTCTGTTGGCTGCATCACCTTGTGGTAGTGGCAGAAACCAACCATTACGTTGCTGGTGAGAAGTCGGAGAATGACTGATGCGAGTCTTACTGTCCCCTCTGAGGGTATAAGGACTTCTAAGCAGGCCTCACCTACACACTGCCACACTGAGCACCAAGCCTCTAGCACATGGCTTCTGGGGGTCAAACTCAGCTCATGTCATGGTGACTGCCGCTGTCACCACTTCTGCAAACACTAAGAAATCTGAGGACTGCTGCCTCCTGCTAAAAGTAGCTTGTAGTGTAGTGGGAAGGACCCCAGCTTCACCGGACAGGGTCTAAGGAGGTCCTCAAAGCAGATATGAAGAACCTGGACTCACCTAACCCATGGGTTAGGTTTGCTAACATCCATTGTAGAAAAATAAAAAAAAAATTAGGATGTGTAGGAGGGGTAATAAGACAGAATGTTAAAGGTACACAGTCAAAGAAATACAGCAGCTGCCCTTGAAAGACACGTATTATTTTCCTGGAACTGTGAATGGTTCTGTTTCTCTAGAGAAGTGAAGACTTATAGAAAACACAGCCCAACTCAGAACATCGCATCTTACAGGTGAAAGGTAGGAGCCTAGGCTTTCTTTTTTTCAGATAATTTAAACATTTTTTGAATTTTTCCTGTCTGTCTGTCTGTCTGTCTTTTTTTCTTTCATCTTTTTGATACAGTTCAGGTTGGCCTTAAGCAGACTTTTCTAGCCCAGGTTGATCTTGAACTCACATCAATCCTCCTGCCTCAGCCTCCCAAGTGCTGGGGTTACAGGTGTGCACCACCATCAAGTTCCCGCTCTTTATTTTCTCAACTAACCTAATTTATGGACTTAAGGGATTTGGGATATGATGGGTCTGAAAGGAAAGAAGCATGAGTTAATCAATGGAATGCCAATATAGATAGCTGTGGGTAACTTTGGTGGTGTCCTGGAAGTTTTCATCTCCTCCTCCTCCTCCTTTTTTTTTTTTTTTTTCCAATACTGGGAATTGAACTGGGGATGTTGTGCTGCCAGGCCAGTGCTTCTGGTGCTGAGCTTTCTCCCTGGCCTGCAATCTTCTTGAAAGTACGATGTTTAGAATTATAATTTTCTTCGTCTTCTTTCTTCTACCTATTCGTATTTCTTTTGTCTTACCTCAGAGGAAGGGCATGTGGCATCTAGACTGGAATCCTGGCAGATACAGTTTTCTCTGGCATTGGGAAAGTTGTGGAACTTTTTGCTTTCACTTCTGTGCAGGGAGGAGGTAGAGAGAGATGGTCTCCTTGACTTACTGTGTTCTTCAATTATAGGAATCCCACAGGCTTTAGAAATTCATTTCTACATTTAAAAAGGTTAGTCAATTTATTAATTATAACCTGCATGTTCTTTTGATATTTAAAAACCCTCTTGATTTTTCTTTGTTCTTTGAAAATTTAGAGTTGCCTTATTTCATCGTGCCTGAAGCCTGTATTTATAATCAGCATCTATTTCACGGTCCTGAGCCATTTTCACATAATTGTCTTTTTAAAAAAAATTTTGCTTTAAAATTAGTTCTTTTGTGGTTAATGTATAGCAGAAACAAAATGCTTTTTGGAAAAGCCTTTCAGGAATTACGGGGTTCATAGCTGTATCACTGGGACCCAGATGGATGTGTAACAGGGCTGGGTCTCAGAGGGGGAAGAAGCTGTATTCTTGGAGAACCAGAGAAGAGCACCTGAGGGAAAAGCCAGGACCTGTGTGGTAGGCTTACAGTGGCATCGATGGTGGGTTACGGTGTTCTGGGAGAAGCCAGAAGCTGGCAGCCAGGGCTCCAGAGAGGAGGTGGATGGGCATAAGGTCTCTAATAAGGCTGGTGGGGCCAGCGGAGAGGTGACAGCTCTGCTTATATGTGGAGCACTCTGAGCACACCTGTATCAGTAGGTATGTAAGGGGAAGCAACGCCCAACCCGCTAGATATCCTGTTTGTGTTCTCTCAAATGGAAAAATGGTCTTCAGGATATAGCTTAGCAGTGCAGCACCTGCCTGGCAAGCGCAAGGTCCTGAACTAGATTCCCTGTCCTAAAAAAACAAAAGCAAAAACAAAAACTTAACAAAATACGCTGCACATGGTGGTGCACATCTGTGAGCCCAATGCCTGGGAAGCTGAGGCAGGAGGACTATTGTGAGACTGAGACCAGCCTGAGCTATAAAAGTGAGCTCAAGGCCAGGCTGAAGTGAATAGTGAGACCCCGGCTGAAAAAGACAATTTTTAAAAAGGAACTATGATTTCTAAGAACAATGGAGGTGAAGAGAAGGATCTCTTTTTTTTTCTTTTCAATTCTTTTATTGTTTAAATTTAACAATGGTTATATTACATATTTTCATCATCGGATCAGTTTAGATTAATACATATAGGTATATAAGATTGATCAAACAACTAAACATTAACCTTTCTAAATCCACATTACTTTTTTTTTTTTTTTT
>PVJA010029769.1:0-26365 GCA_004027025.1 Myocastor coypus
AAAAAAAAAACTTGAGAGATGGAAAACTTTTTTATCAATGTAAATGTTTGGTTTTGTCTGTTTGCTTTCATTACTTGAGGGAAACACCAACATCCATTCTAATTGGTGCCTGCCTGTAGGTTTTTTCTTCTTCATTGAGTTGTTTTTAACAATTTTTTCTCCATTACTTAGCAGTATCAGCAGTCCTGCATCTACATGTGCACTTTTTATCATTTGTAATGTTTGGGAGTTTTACTTGTTTGCTTCTTATATCTCTAGGTTAATGTGTATCAAACATAAACACATATTACTTTATTGATATTTTATGCCTCTTTTTACAATATGCCTTAATTTTAATGTGTTATGTTAATCTTTTCTGTTAGTTCTTTGAATATGCCTACATAGTGGGCTGCAATCACTTCTGCTAATTTCTACAATAATGTCACAAGGTCTGTTTCTATTGACTAATTTCCCCCCCTAATTGTGGATAACAATAGTTTAAACTGCACCATGTGTATACTGAATGTTGAGAATCTGATTTACTTTTCAAAAATTTTTATTTTTGTCCTGCTAAGCAGTTGATTTACTGTTGAATCATTTTCTTTAAATTTTAAGCTTGTTTCAGGTTTTGTTAGAAGTGATTCAGCGTAACTCTTTCTCTAAAGCTAAATCAGATCTAGTTATGAAGAGAAGCCATTCTAAGATTTTAGTTGAGTGACTGAATACAGCCAATGATGTCTTTTTATATGGTTAGTCAGAACTTTGGTTAGTCAGAGATGTACTACTGGGTTTCCACTTAAAAGAAAATCTTTTACTTTGCCAATCCTCAGGATCTTATTTTGTTTATATAAATTACATTTAGCAGACTCAAAAACATCTCTGTGCAACTCTCTGTGGCTTTTATGACACATATTTTTTTTTATGTAGCCTTACATATTTCTGTCTGTTTAACAACTCCAAATTCTATTTTTTTTCCTTTCCATTAAAGTGATTGCTTTCTTTTGGCCACTACTTCTTACAATGAAGTTTAGAAAATGCCTCCAACAGACAGAATCAGAGTACATGTGAAACCCAGGCGAGGCATTTTCATGCTTTCTGTTGCCTATTGCCTGTAAATTACTGCTTCATAAATTTTATTCATTGAAATAGTTGTTTTATGGTTGAAACACACACTAGCCATCTATAACTCTGTCTTCACTAGGACTGGAAAACCATTTTAGTTGTATTTCCTTCCCATCACATTTTGTTGAACCTATTCAGCATGTGGAAAGTAATAGCTTTCCTTTAGGGAGTCTCTCTTTATTGATAAAAGCAAAATGACTAAATTGTTTGACCGACATGGATATATTATCTTATTACAAGCATCAGTGAGAGCAGGTTGTTTTTGGCACTGGGGATCAAACTCAGGACCTTGCACTTGCCAGGCAGGCGTTTAAGCCCCTGAGCTATCACCCTGGCTCCCTAGAGAGGACAGCAGGTTTTGAATATTTATGCAGCTTGAAATTACAAGGAATCTTCAGGTTTGGTAAAATGAGAATTCTACATTGGTAAGTGATCTGTCAGGGTTCACAGGCCATATTTAGTTGGTAAAATACAGATCTAACATAAAATCTTGGATCTCCAAAA
Source organism: Myocastor coypus (assembly GCA_004027025.1). Taxonomy (NCBI): domain Eukaryota; kingdom Metazoa; phylum Chordata; class Mammalia; order Rodentia; family Myocastoridae; genus Myocastor; species Myocastor coypus. The sequence continues at coordinate 1,606 of PVJA010029769.1, forward strand.
CTGCCTTTGAGAGCCTTAATCTTCTGGGCCATGTTTAGGGATGTGCATAACATGGAAATTCCATGGAGTCACATTGTTAAAGAATAACAATGTTGTTAGCAGAGAATTTAATTGAAATGTATTTTTTCACACATGCATCTTTTCCCTCAGTGATGATTAAAAATATGCATTACAGCTTTAACACTCTGATCACCAGAAAGAGAAAAAAACTTACTAAAGTTCTCTTAGCCTATCTTTTGCCCAGGAGCCTAGGATATTTTCTTGCCAAATATCCCTGGTACAACACGTCATCTGACAAGATAATGGTGAACGCTGTCTCCCAGGGTGTTGTACGTGAGAGTACTGACAGTAGCAACAGGCTACCTCGTGGCTTTGCATTTCTTCAACCGCTTTGTTTCTTTGGAGAGTCCTACTTAGTAGTATGACTTCATTATCAGTTAAACATAAACACATTTCTTGAAACAAAAATAAAAATCATCATTCTGGCATGACATTCCACTCTAGAATGTTTTTGTGTTCCCCTTGAGAAGCACTGATTTGCATACTATTTTAACTATCATATTTCTCTTTCCTTTGGAAAGAAAATTCCCAGGCTGGTGCGCTGAGTGACATGAAAAGCCTGAAATTCATTTCTTTTTCTTTTTTAACTTGCTAACTGTGAAGATACGATAAGCGAACTGACACTAACTACTTCAATGTTTTGCTTAGAAACAGAGCAAGGGATGTGCACAAATGCAGCTCATTCATGTCAGCAAAGGACCGAACTCCTCAGGGATCTGAAGGGGCAGCACTTCCCTTTGTGCAGTTTTTCACAAACCTGGAGTCGTGCAAAATAAAGTTTTTGACATGGATGCCCTTGAGAAGCCCCATGTCTATTATCTGCCAGTTTTAGCTTATTTTAATTAGCTTATGTAACAATTTGAGGGGCAATTTTTTTGTCTCACATGAGCATACCCAACCAGAAGGGTTGAATTAAGAGTTAGAGGGGATGGTGATGTGGTTGGAAAAATAAAAATCATTTTCTAAATCTTTGGAGTATCTGAAATCAAATTTCATGTTCATCTTTTCTTTTGCTTTTCATTTATTTTCTTGTCCTCTCCCTTTCTGTCATTTCCTCTCCCCTCCCTTTCCTTTCATTCCCCTCCCCTCTTGTGCACCTTCTCTCTCTCTCTCTCTCTCTCTCTCTCTCTCTCTCTCTCTCTCTCTCTCTCTCTCTCTCCCCTCTCTCATTCTTTTTCCTTTTGGGAGTAAATAGTACATAGTACTAGTTGTCCCAGAGAGGACTGAGCTACATTTCATATATATCCTCAAGTTGTTCAGACTAGCCTCAAGCTAACAAGAAACTTAGGTTATGCAAGTATGCTACACCACATTCCAGACCAATTTTACACTTTTGACAAGTGAAAAGATCTTGGCCAGGCATGGTAGTATGCACCTATAATTCCAGCACTTGTGAGGCTGAGGCAGGAGGATCAGTGCATGTTCAAGACCAGCATGGGCTACAAAAGTGAGCTCAAGGCCAACCTGAACTGCATAGCGAGACTCCGTCTCAAAAAGACAGACAGAAAAAAAAAAAATAGATCTTGGAGCAGGTCATTAAGATACACACTTAGAGTTCCAAATCTATGGCAGGCTGAGGCATGAGGTCGGCACATTTGACCAAACTTGGAGATAAATTTTTTTTTTTCCCAAGAGCTTAACAGAAAAGTAACTACTCTAAAGATACATAAAGGAATTCATGTGATACAGACTTTAATAAGTACCTTCAAACCTCACACACTTAAAGCTTTTTTAGATTAGGAAAACACAGAATAACATTTCTAACAATAATAAACATCTAAAACGGGCTAAGAACTATCAGAAAAATAACTATAATACCTAGGATTCCCACAAATGACAATCTCATTGAGCTTTACACTCCCTCTAGACATGAAAAGAAATGATGTTGGAAATTAAACACTGAATCCAACTGCACATATGTAACAATAAAGCAGAGCCTAGATGTAAAACCTGGTCTGAGTGATCCTGACCTGATACATTTTTTATACATTAGATATCAAAGAACACAAAGGTGACACCTTAGCTTGTTCTAAACCCACCCTTTGTCATTCAGCCCATTCTCCCAGTTGTACCAGCAATTTCTCAGTCATTAGAATTTTAGCTGATCATTAACCTATCACCTTAATTATCTCTGCATTCCATTTCTTTTTGTCACAGACTTCTCTAAGAATAATAGGTAAGAATTTTGGTTCAGTATTCTTTTATTGAGTTTTCTATGTACATATTGTCTTTGACTTTTCTGGTATTTCCCCTTCTTAAAATAATACCCTCTTCCTTTAGTCAGGTGCATTCATGCATACCTGTGATCCCAACTGCAAAAGAAGCTGCAGCAGAAGAACCATAATTTCAAGATGAACGGCTTCGGAAAGGGTAGAATGTTGCACATTTTAAACCCCAGTTTTGAAAAGCAAACAAAAGATACAGACAAATAGCTCAGTGGATTAAAGCACCTGCAATCAGGCGCAGGGGCCGGAGGTTCAATCCCTGGGCCTGCTGTGCTGCCCCTGCCCCTGGGATGTGCAGAGATGACAATTGAGACTGGATGTGGTGGCTTGTACCTGTAATCTCAGCTCTTGGGAGGCAGTAATCAGGTGAATCATTAGGAGCCCCATAAGCATCATCCTGTAGAACCTTTGAAAAGAAAAAAGAAAAGAAAACATAGTCAACCTCCTATTGCTTATTAATAATTTTCAAATGCTTAATGCTAATTACTACTCCGTCTTTCATTTCATTCTCCAAATCTCTCTCAAATTTATAATAGAACTTTAGGCATTTGTTTGTGTGTTTGTGTTTGCTTTTGCTCCTTTCCCACACTAAAATGTGTTCTTTTTTATGTACTTAGTACAAGGCTTACAGGGTCTCATTACATAGATCGAACTTGTAGTGCTCCTCCTGTCTTCAGGCTCCTAAGTGCTGGGATTATAAGCAGGGTCACCGAGCCCAGTCTCAGTCACCATCTCAGCATGCCCTGGGGGCAGGGCCAGTGTGGCACACCGGGGATTGAACCCTGGTCCCTGCTTCTGCCTAAGTAGGTACTTTAATCCACTGAATAAAGTATATTCTTCTTGAAGGTAGATTTTGTATGCAAACAACAAATATATATTGTAAACATACAAGGAAAAGAAAAGTTACATAAATTCAGAGCATTTTCAAAATCTAACCTGTAACATTAATTTTTATTTGCTATTTTATATAATTCCCTAAGCAACACCCAAACAGATATGTTATCTTTGTTTTGATTCTAAAGTCTATACCCATTCTATAATACCAAGTCCTTTCCAGATTTGGCCTTGCTTTTTTATTGATTCAGTTTCATAATAGGAGAAGAAGATTACAAATCCAAATATTTTAACAGGACATACCAATGAGCACTGCTATTAGTAAATTCTGGAACTCTGTGCATATCAGTTAGAAATATCAGCAGTTATTGACACACTATATACATAAGTAGTATAATATACTCTGTATAAAATGAGAAGCATGGAAAATAGTATAATAAAATAGTGAAAAAATGTATGTAACTTGCCTAACTTTAACAACATAAATGAAGTGACTTCCAAAACAGACAGGGTCTTCCAAGGAGTTTAATTAATTTGGAAATTAGAAGGTATTTCTGTTACAAAACCATGACTATGCACTCACTGAAATCTCCTTGAGTTCTCAAGCCAAAGGAAAAAAGTATAGCCTTTAAAAGAAGTTTGAAAGCACATGTGTGGCACTGGTGATGGAGTGGAATCTTCTTTCCCTAACTTATTCATTCTTCTTCATTTTCTGTGAGTAGACAAGCTTTGTCAGCAGAACTCACCCAGTAGACACACATAATAACCAGAGTTTACTCTTCAAGGAATAGTTCAGATTAACTTGCAAATCAAAGGGAATTGTTGCTACCAGCAAGAGATGAAATAGATTTATTCGCTCAGGGAAAATTTCTGGAGCTCTGTGTTTATGTCACCAAATAGATAGAGGCAGATATATTTTCAGTGAGAAAATTCACATGTTTAGTTGGAATAATTTCTGTTTTACAAATACATGGGGCAAGACTTTAGTGAAAAAGAAGAGCTGATTTATTTTAATCGTTATTTCACATAAAATTCATTGTTATTTTAGCAAACTCAGGCACTCATTCTTGTGTAGCCAGCTTTTTCTCTCCGTTTCCCACACTTTCTCCCAGACCCTAACTCTTGATAAATATTTTATGTAACATAACCAGATATATAAAATTATAAGCCTTTAAAATATCATTGAAAAAGCATCATTGAAGCATATTTCATGGACCATAGTATTTACTAACTTAAATGTGTAAGTCAATAGATACTATTAAAATAATTATGGAACTGTCCTCAAAAATCAGTTCAGGGCCCTTCATCACCTCAGAAGAAAGTGTGTCCTGTCTACAACACGCTACATACTATCACGACATTGACAAGAGATAATCACTGAAAACAAGGTAAAAAAGGTTTCCTTCTCCCTGTACTATAAAAAAAAGAAAATAAAATAAATAACAAAAGTTTCCTTCTATAAAATAGTCAAATAACAAGGGACACAGGGAGGAGGATGAGGAAGAAAGAAAAAGGGAAAGAAAAAAACTGCAATAGAAGGAAAAAGTAGAAACAAAGCTTTTGTAAGTAAGGAGAGGAAGAAGGGTTGAAGGAAGATATGAAGGATGGGAGGAAAATAAAGTCAAGTAGAACTTTATGAATCTCCCTAAGATGAACATGTTCATTGTGGATATCAAAACTGTACCAAGAAAGCTGAATTTTAAAATTTACATCTATATTTCCTTTTAAGAGTTTTATAATTTTACCTTTTCTATATGTCCTTGAGCATCTCGCTTTTCATTTCCCTCCAATCTACCCTTTCTATCCACATTCCAAATATTTTCTTCCTCCCTGTCATTTGATGAATACACTAAATACACTTTAGAAGACATGTACAGATGAGCCAGGCAAAATAGCAGAAATAAAAGAGATACAAATAGAAGCCAAAGCCTCCTCAGCTATAGATGACATGCTCATTTCCATAGAGGACACAAAATTTCAACAGAAGTCTCTTTAAACTAATAAATAAATTTGGTAAATTTCTGGATACAAAATCAATAATGCTCCCATACAACAAAAATAAACCTACCATGAAACAAATCAGAAAAAAATTCCCATCCACGGTGATTTAAAAAAAATTAAACACATAGAAATTAAACAAACCATGGAAGTAAAAGCATTCTCTAAAAATATACATTATAGAACTTTAAAAAATAGATATTGAAGAGGACATTAAAAAATGAAAAAAGATATCTCCTGTGCCTGTATAGGCTTAGCCTACATTATTAAAATGACCACCTTACCACAAATCACACTCACAGTTTATATAGTCTCAATCAAAATATTAACAGCATTCTTCACAGAACTAAAAAAAAAAATCCTAAAATTTATATGAGACCAGAAAAGAAACAGAATATCCAAAGAAATCTTGAGCAAATAAAACAAATCAGAAGCATTATAATATGGAATTTCAAGTTATAGTACAAAGCTACAGAATTAACACAAAAGCATAGTATTGGCAACAAGATGAATATATTCATATCTTTAATCAGCCATCTGATTATAGATAACCAGTATATTGGTTTTCAGTATGTTTCAGAGTGAATCTAAACTCATATCTCTCACCCTGTACTAAAATCTATCAAAATGGATAGAAGATATATATAGATGGATATAAAACCAGGAATACAAAATTTTCTGGAGGAAACATTTTGGTAAAATTTTAAAGATATAGGCTCAGTGTATTCGTCAGGGTTTTACTTAGAGAAACAGAACAGATACAATACAAGGAATGGATATTAACGCAAAATATACAATCTATAAGGAATTATAAGATTGGCTTACAGTAGTCAGCCAATGAAGATGAAGAAGCGTGCAGAGGGCATCTGCATGCTCCAGACTGAAGAATTCAATCCCAAGGTCTAAACTTTGCTCCGTGTCTCTATCGGTCGGCTGATGGGTCTGCGATGGAAGACTGAAGCGTCTGTAATGGACATTGAAAAGTCCGCGCTGGATGGCGAAAGATCCAAGCTGGAGGCTGAAGAGCCAGACAACGAAGTCCAAACTGAATGGAAAGACTGAAGCTTCTCCGACGAAGTGGAAGTCTTGACTCTTTCCTCAGCCCTTTAAAAAGTCTCTTTGTGCTCAGTCATTCTGACATGGGCCCATTGTGCCCTAGGATGGAACCGGTCATATCCTAGGATGGGCCTTTGATCCCACTCTAGGGAGGAGCCAATCATCCCAGGCATGCCCTGGTCAAGCTCCAGGGAGGAACCAATTGTACCCCAGAGCGGGGCTCCCACCAACAGGGAACCAGGTGGCTGAGTCATCCAGCCAAATTGACACAATGTATCAACCACTACACTCAGGCAAGAATTTTCTGAACAGAATTGCTTTTCAAGGAACAATGCCAACAATCCACAAAATGGGATTATACAGTATTAAAAAACTTCACAGAGCCAGGTGTGGTGCTGTATACCTGTAATCCCAGCATTTAAGAGGCTAAGGAAGGAGGATCAATGTGAGTTCAAGACCAGCTTAGGCTACAAAAGTGAGGTGAGCTCCAGGCCAGCCTGAACTGCGTAGCAAGACCCTGTCTCAAAAAAGACAAAAAAAAAAAAAAAGCTTTTCGCAGAGAAGGGAAGAGTTAATAGAGCGAAGAATTGTTCTACTACTCTTTTTTTTTTTTTTTTTTGTCTTTTTTGGGAAGGGCATACAGGGTGCTCAAGATCTCACTACTAAATTGGACTCTTAGTGATTTTCCCGTTTACAGCCTCGCAAGAACTAGGATTATAGGAGCGTGCTATTTGCTGTCTCAGTGCTTCCACTAGCATGGCAGACCTGGGGATCCAATGTTCTGTTACTCCTTAACAAACTAGTATCAGAAATGTACTGTGCACTACAAAGTTATACTGCTCCAAAATAAAAATTTAAAAAATCAAATAAAAAATTAGCAATTGGGATGAAAGTTTCTCAATAAAAGCTCAAGTGGACAATAAGTATGTAGCAAAAACTTAGTACCTTTAGCCATTAGAAGAATATAAATGAACGGTGGGATTCTATCTTACTCCAGTAAGAATGATTATCATCAAGAACTCAAAAATCAACAAGTGCTTATGAGATTGTGGGGAAAATGAAAAACTTTGCATCGTTGATAGGAATATAAACTAATGCAACAACTATAGAAATTTGTATGGAATATCCTCAAAAAATACAAGTAAAAAATTCAGTTTGACTCAGATATAATTATTCTGACTATCATCTCAGAAGAATTAAAGCCATCATATCATACATATATATATATATATATATATATATGTATGCTCATGTTTATAACAGTATCACTAACAATAGCTAAGCATTATAAATGGCAAATATGAGTAAAGAAAATGTGATGGATATACACACAGTGTGGTACTACTCAGCTCCAAAGAAAGCTAACTATTAGTCATTTGTAGGAAAATAATTTTTAAACCAAATTGCTAAATACATCAGACACATAACATTAAATATCCTATGGCTTCTATTATTCCAGAACCCCAAAATATTAAAATTTTGAAGGAAAAAATAAAATAAAACTTTGCTGAGATGGGAGTGAATCTAGAAGAGGGGGATGGGGAATAGGAAGGGGGAAGCAACCAAATGCAACCCAGCAGCAAAGTATAAGCATGAGGTATAAAAAGTAAAACCATGATAGCATGCTGAGCTTTAAGGGCTCCGCAACTCCTGACATTGCCATTCTGCTGATAACCCGCTCTATTCTGGATTATTGGATTATATTGGTCTATTTTGCTGAACTCATACACCTAAAATATTTGAATGGCAATGGAACACCCATCTCCAATAAAAACAAAACAAAAAAGGGGAAGATTAATGAAGGGCCATTTTTAGTGAAAAAATATTTTGCTATATATGTCTGTACATTCCAAATTAGCAGAAATGTACAGCTACTTTCACTTAGTTCAGTGAGAAGAAAGATTTGTACTAATAGTGTTAGAAAAGATAACATGTCTCCATCATGTACTCTGAATAATTACTCTGAAGACAACAATATGCAATGTATCAATTATTGCAACTGTCCTACTAACCTGATTTGAAATGGTCTCATTGCTATTTCTTTCTCATTAAAACTACTAAAAAATAAAAAAAAAACAAATGCAATATGTGTATCTATGAATTTTCCAAGATGAGTGTAAAACATATGCTTTGCAAAATATGCTAATAATAAAATCTAGGAAAGAATTAAGGATGTAGTTAATAAACAGAGCCTTTGCTTTACCTAGCTCTGATGATGCCCTGAGTTTAATCTCTAATATTAAGGGGAAGAAAAAACTATAAAGTGAATAAATGTGTTCTGGGGTGACAGAAATCCAGGGTTTTTACTCTTCTATAGTATACCAGAGCAAGAGGCTGGTGAGCAAGCTCAGCAGCCTAAATACCAGCCTGGCAAGTGCAAGGACCCAGGTTGGATCTCTGATACCACAGACTGTGCTGACCCTGAAACAGAGCATAGTAGCACATGCTGTAATCCAAGTGCAGGGAAGACTGAGACAAGAGGGTTACTAGGTTTTTTTTAATTATTTTTTTTTCTTGTTTCAGAATTTTTGTTTGTTTGTGGTGCCGGGGATCGAACCGCTGTTCCTGCAGCCGCCTAAGCTTTCCTAAGCAGGCACTTTAGACCACTGAGCCATCCTGCCGGGCCCCAGGAGGGTCACTATGAATCTAAACTGTAGCAAGACCCTATACTAAGTGAATAAATGATTAAAACAATAAGTATACCAGAACAATAGATGGCAATGTTTCTTCACTCATTCATACACCAGATGTCCAAAAAGTGTGAACTGTCCAATTGCCAAGACTACTCCCTCTTTTGGAATTGGTCTTAGCCTGTTCAGACAGTTATTACACCATAACTTAAACAGGGCAACATAAGTAAAGAGCAGAGATTCATGATCCATAATTTCTGAAGATGAGAAGTCCTAATCAAAATGTTAATTGATTAAAGAACAGATGAGGACTTGCTCTTTGTTTCATAGGTAATACATCCCTATTACATTTTCACATGGTGAAAGAGGCTAATACATCCCTTCCAACTTCTTGTCTAAGGCAGTCTTCATATTTATAAAGGTTCCATCCCTATTCTCTCCCCAAAGGCCTACTCTCTATTGTTTCTTTGAGGAATTTATCACAATGTCTGACTTTTGAGAGGATACAAAGTTCACATAAAGAAAAAACACTACAAAGAATATCAATCATCTGTGAGGAAAATCTTAAAACCTGATGGCTCCTCCCTGCAGCCAGTTTCATATGATGTAACAATAGTTTAGTCCAATTGTTGATAATGAAATTGAATGTGAGCAAGTTTTCAGTATGATGTTTATAATTAGCTCAATATAAGGGGTTGGTGGCCAGAGACCAAGAGTGAACTGTGACATGAAAGATAGATATATATTTGGATTTCATCACTATTTATTGGCACATGGCTCCTAAAAAAGTTGGAATTCCCAATGCATAAGAATCTGTGTGTATTCAAATGAGGACAATGGTAGGGAGTATTCAGGATAGGTTCAAGGCAGCAGAGCTCATTTTCAGGGGTCCCAATCAAATTTCAGAGGATGGGACTTTTCAACTTCATTCTCAGCTTTTTTTGGGGGGGGGGGCAAAGGTCAAAAGTTGAGTTTGCTATGAAGATCTGGTGACATATTAATTACACCTGTACCACTGAGTCTCCAGAGAGTCCAGGAATGGTAGAGAATTTGGAGTCTCCACAATATTAAATCCCTAAGTGCTTCCATTTGTCTACCCCTGTACCATACCCTACACATCTCTTTTCTCTCAATGTTCCAGAATTTGATCCTATTATAATAAACTAATAATATTTTAAAAAGCCAATAAGTTGTTTAAAAGCCAAATTAAAACTAAACACATTTTACAAAAATATAAATTATACTGGAAGACAAATGATACAGTAGAAGGAACAAATATGCTAATGATAGAAGCTATAAAGCATAGATATCCAACATAAAGAAATCTTTTCATCAGTAACAAATTAACAAAAAGCTCCCCACTAAAACGGGTAGCTAACATGGACAAAGGTAAGTCCACAAAGTGAACTAATGATGATAACTTTGTAGAATGGTATGTAAATTCACTAGTGAGCATGGATATTTCTATTAAAATCATAAAGCATCATTATTTTTTTAATACTAAACTTTTCTTTTTTTTCAAGTTTCAATTTTTTATTGTTTAAAGTGAACAATGGTTATATTACATATTTTCATCATCAGATAAGCCTATACTTCAAGCAGCTTCTATGCTCTCCACGTGTCTTGTTTCAAGGCTGTCAATGTCACATAATTTCATTTCAGAAGACAGGGAGCAATTTTACTCTTATAAACACAAACTTTCTTTAAAGAGTTATGTCCAACCTATGGGTTGCTGGTGTCCACAAACAGCTAGTAATATGATACTGAACTTGAAAAGTTTTAAAATTATTGTATTGTTTACATAGCTTAAAATAGCTGTGCTTTACTTAATGTGGCCCAGGTTTACCAAACGGTAGAAAACTCAAGTTCTTCAAAAACTATAGGAAGGCATGTATATGTCACCTATGTAGTGGGATATAATTTATCCTTACAACAGCAAAATCATACCACAAAACTGTAAAAAATATGATATATTCAGCTGCACAAAATATGATTTTCAATAAATTCATTAGGCAAAATCTCAGAATTTCATTTTTATTATCTAGAGAGAATGCAAAAGAGTAAAAATAGTAGGAATCTACTATTCTCCTCAGCTGTGCACATAATCTTCTCCAAAACAGACCATACACTATAAATTTCTCTTTTAAGACAGCTGTTGCTGTGTCCCATAGGTTCTGGTAAGTTGTATCTGAATTTTCATTTGGTTGTTAAATATTGTTTTATTACTGGTTGAATTTCATCTTTGAACCACTGATTTTCCAGGAGCATGTTATCTAATTTTTATGTATTTCTGGAATATTTTCTATTTATTTTGTTAATAATTTCCAGTTTCATTGCACTATGGTTAGGCAAAACGAATGGGATAATTTCATTTCATTTGCGCTTACTTATGCACGTCCTATGTGATACTGTATGGCCTATTTTGGAGAAGATTATGTGCATAGCTGAGAAGAATGTATGTTCTGATGTTATTGGGTGAGATACTCTGTTTAGGTCTTCTAAGTTAGTTTCTTCACAAGGTTGTTTTATGTCTGTAATTTCTTTGTTCGCTTTTTCCTTACTTGAGCAATCTCTTTTGGACAGTGTGATATTAAACTTCCCCATTTCAACTGCATTCTTGCTCATTTTATTTTTCATGCCTGTTAAAATCTGTCTTACCTAGTTGAGTGAGCCTACATTGGGTACATATATGCTTAGGATAGTTACCTCTACCTCTTGATGTATGTACTGATCTTCTTTATCTCTTATAATTATTCTTGGTTTGAAGTTAAAATTGCCAGCCAGCAAAATAGCTATCTCTGTTTTTTTCTTGGTGCGTGTCACATGGATGATTGTTTCCCATGTTTTGACTTTCAGTGTATGAAATTCCTTTTCACTTAATTTTCCTGTTTGTATAGAACCTTTTGTTGCATTTTCTTTCTTGATTCAGTCTGTCAGTGTGCTTCTTTTGATTGGTGACTTAAGGTATTTTCCATTGGTGGTTATAACTGATACTTATCGGTTTATCTTTGTCGTGTTATTTTCCTGCTGTAGATTCTCTACTTTTTCCCTTCTGTTTAATTTCTCTGCTTAGTGGCTCCTTTCTGTTGTTGTTATTGAAGTTGTGGTCATTTCTGTCTCTTTCTAAATATCTATCAGTAGTTTTTGTTGTGTTTGTTTTATTATCATGAATTTCTTCAGCTGTTCTTTGTCACAGAAATGTCTTAACTCTCCATTATATTTGACTAATAGTTTTGCAGAGTACACCAGTCTGGAATGGAAGTTGTTTTCCTGAAATACTTTACTCCGAGCTCTTTTGGATTTGATGGTTTGTGTTGAGAAATCTGCCATGATGCTGATGGGTTCGCCATTATAATTGATTTATTTCTTCACTTGATTGGCTTTTAATATTCTCCTCCTTTGCTGAATTTTGGGGATCTTCATTATTGTGTGTCTAGGTGTATTTTGATTACAGTTTATTGGAGTTCTATATGCCACAACTATTTGTTTGTCAGATTATTCTTCCATGCTTGGGAAGTTGTCTGCTCTTCCTGAAAATAGTCTTTTTTTATGAGATTTGTGTTGACTACTGCTGTTTCATTGACATATATATTTTTTTTCTTTTCCTCACCTTGCAGCTTCTGAAGTGTTATTTCCTAGTTACTTCTTATATTTTAAGAGATCGACCCATTTGCATTCATTAGCTACAGTGCTGTTTTCAGTCTGAAATTCTATCTTTAGTTTCTTTCAAATGGGTTTGCCAGCTTTCAACACAATTTTTAATTTCCTGGATATCTGTTTAAATCTGTTTCATACATTCTAATTCTCTCCTGTATTATTCATTCAATATTTTCATAATTTTTCTATTCTTTACTTTTTTTATCTGTGCCTTCTTCAGATGTGTTGAACAATTTTTCATGATCATGATCATTTCTTTCTTCACCAGAAAAATTATTTCTGATCTGATTTTTTTTCTCTAGCTTGATGTAGTTGTTTCCATACTTTAGTTGCTCTTGTTTCAGAAATTTCAGATGTGTGACTTCCAAGCTTTCACACATGCTTGTCTCCTGAACTTGTTTTGGGTTAGCTGGAAGTGTGACATTGTATTTTATTCCCTCATGTTGACACTTGTGAAGCTTATAACATTCAGCAGGACTCAGCAGATATGGGAAGGTTCAGGGAACAGGTCAGTAACACTCCTACACGGTGAAGCATAGGCTTACCAAAGCTCCCACTACATGGGGATCAATATAGCTTTTGGATCAAAGAATGATCCAAAGATACTGGAAATACTGTGGGTTGGCCAAAGCTCTAGAAGTTTCTTGCAGTTTTGGGGAGACAGAGCAAGGATTCTCAAGGCTATCATGTCCAGTGAACCAAGGCTTCTGAAAAGGGGTAAGGAGAGGGCAGGACTCACTAGGATCCTGTTGCTGTTTGGTGGGCATGCACCAAACTCCATAATCTCATGATTTTTGTAGACATGTTCTAACCATTTCTTTTTGCAGATCAAAAAATCTATATTTCATAAAAAGTGGTAATAATCACAAAATTTCTCTAGAAACAAGCTGTTATTAGATGATGATTTGTAAAAATTTATTTAAAGGGCTGGCGAAATAGCTCAGTGGATTAAAGTGTCTACAAGTAGGCCCAGGGGTTGAGGGTTTAACCCCTGGGCCTGCTCCCCTGTCCCCAGGCACACTGAGAAAGCAATTGAGACTTGGAGAGGTGGTGCATGCTTGTAATCCCAGCTCTTAGGAGGCTGTAAACAGGTGGATCACTATGAAGTCCAGTCTAGTAGTGTGACCCTGAACACCCTGTAGACCCTTTCCTAAAATACAAAAAAAAAAATTCAATACGAGATGCAGGGAATGATTTTGAATAATATTGGAGATAATTCTATGACACTTCAAACATATTTCTCATTGAACATTTATTCTTTATTTTCATACAGATACAGTAATTTGGTCAAAAATTACTTGGGTCTGGGGTCTTGTACATTGTGGCAAAGTGCTGTATAACTAAGCTTCAACATTAGACATATACTTTCAATCTCTGAAATTTTGTAAGATTTTGCCCATAAATTGTTAAGAATGTCTTATAAAGAAGATAACTCATCCAATCAGTAATGGTTTATGATTAAAATGAATTGAATTCAAAAGTTCCTACATGTGATCCAGACATTACTCATGATATAAAAATCGGTCTCCCCTCTAGATATCTAGAATTTTCCAGATTTGAATGACTAGCTTATTGAGAAAAGTATTTATACAGTTTAAGCCAAAGCGCTTTTACCATTGTCTGTATATAAGCCATAAACAGAGTACTGGTGAAAATTCTTTGCAACAAATATTCCATCATAAGTAACTGTCTTAGTTACTCTTCTTTCATTGCTGAGACAAATACCCAACACCCAAAGTGAAGGAAATAGTTTTATTTAGCTCTCAGTTACTGGAAGTTTCAGTCCATACTTGGCCGGCTCCAAGGCAGACTGACATATGACAGAGAGCAGCAGTCCCCGAGGGCAGAACAACAACCATTGCAACAGAGGTAACCAACACAGTCTGTTTCTCTCTCTCTCTCTTATAATGCACTCAGGCTATCACACCAGGCTGGGGAAGGTACTCACAGCCATAATCCCAGCAGCACTAAAATCCATAATCCCAGAGGTACTAAAACACATAATCTCAGTGGATCATGGATTAATCTCAAACTCTACAAGTTCACGCCCCATGACTGCATGAGGTTTTGGGGAGATCACTAGAAACAAACCATAACAGTAATTATTCAGCATTGGTTTTTCCAGAAAGTTATTATTAAAGATAATAATAATAATAATAATTATAATAATAATAATAATAATTATTATTATTATTATTTTACTGGGGATTGAACTCAGGTCCTTGTGCTTGCCAGGTAGGTGTTTAAACCACTGGATGATCTCCCAGAGCTCACAATTATAATTTTTGTAGTGTCATTTTTTCATAATACTTAAGGGGTTACATTTATCCTAAAAGACATACATTTGATAAATATGTGATTATTTTATGATGATATCAATCTATATCCATACATAAATGCTTATTTGAATTTCTCAACATAGGGAGTGCTACAATTTCTCTTTTATAATTTAGTGTGAGAAGTTTTCAATTAATTTTAATGGCCTAAGTAACCAATGATGCTCTCATAAGTCTGCATTTGTTCAATCATTTATTAAATAATATTTAAATGTATAAACATGTTTTAAGCATTCCGCTAGGCATTGAGGATTTACCAGTAAACAAATCAGTGAAAATTCCTTTCTTCATTCTTTGTTTCATTTTCTTCAGTGGAAAAGAGAGTTGTATAACGAAAAATAATCATTACCATTACCAAATGTTTATTTGGTATGTTGGAAAAGAGTTCTCTATCATGGTGTGATAGAAGAATGATAGTCATGGCATTTTTTTCTAAAGGGGAACTTTTGCAAGATCTCAAATTAAGAACTCAAGTCATATCTGATTTTGCTCTCTGAAGAATAGCATTTCATACAGAACAAGGACTAAATTAAAAGTTAGGGTCACAAAAATCTTGTACATGACAAAAAAAATTCATTGAATCATTGAACTGGAAAATAATGAAATTGGGAAACAAAGTAAAGAAGTTGAACATAAGACCGATGGAAAGTCAGGATTACTATTAACTTTTGTACACACTGATAATATTTTCTAGTATAGTGAAGAATGGGGATAGGAGGAAAACTTCAAAATTCTTCCTGGAAATGCCTTTAGAAGCTAAAGTTAATATATTAAGAAGGCACCTGAACATATATGTCTGTATTTAGGGAGCAAGTATTATGCAAAGATAAAAATATGGGTGATAACTTCACAGATGGCATTGAAAGGCATGGATTCATTTGATAATGAAGAAGCATTAACTGTCTAATGCTCTGGGTTTAGAATAAATGAAGGATAACAAAAGTGGAGAGTAATATAAGAGACTTGAAGTGGAATAACCAGTGAAAGAAAAGACTTATGTGGGTGGGGAGATACACTATGTCATAAACTTTCAATAAGATAAGAACAGAGAGCAGGTATAAAACCTCTTGAATTTGACTATGCAGAGAAATCAATGTTGATAAAGTTAGCATTGGGAAACCTGTGAGATGATATAGAAAAATCAGAACGATATAAATGTACATTTTTTTCTTTTTTTTATCTGGCTAGATATTGGTTTCTAATGCCATTCTCCCATGAAAGGAATTAAGACTTCTAGAGAAAAATGTATATTAGAAATGGGGCAGGGAATATACAATATGAGTCTAGAGCACCTAGCAGCTCCAAAATAAAATGCCACTTTACAGTGATAGATATATAGATAAGAATAACAACAAAGAGCTTCAGTGATCACAGTTAGAATGATTTGAGCAATAAAATAATGCACCACTGGATGATAGCATCAAGAATAAAGTGTATATTCCCAAGATAATAGAAATAAAATTTTGATGAAATGAACGGGATAAAAGAATATTGTTTAAGACAATAATTTCAAGTAATTCATGACTGCATTTGGGTCCAGATACAGGCATGGAGTGCAATCCTCCCATTTTTGAAAGTTATTGTGTATAGGAATTTCTTTTTGAAGAGTATGGCATGAGAAAGGGGAAAACGGATTACCTCAATGTAAATCAATCTGACTAAAGCCACACTGATCAGGAATTCAGGTGAACATCAGGAAGTTTAAATAATGTAGATGATTTGTGCACATAATATATAATTAATGGAAATGGCTCCTCATGTCTACTATTCCAAAAATCCATAATGTCAGTCAATTCTTGGGCAAAAATTAGATAGGTGAATATGTTATTCAACACAGAATTAGTATTCCTGAAAGTATCAAGCTCATCAAAAAAAGAGCAAAACATGAAGCCTTCAGGATATTCTGAATAGAATCCAGAAGCAAAATAGGAGTTTAAATAAAAGGTAAGGAAATTTTAAATAAAGTATGGACTTTGGTCAATTACACTTCCTCAATATTTGGTCACTAATTGTTATAAATGCACCACACTAATGTAAGATGTTGCCACAGGAAACTAGATGTAGTCTACAATGAACTGAGCACTAGCATTGCAATTTTTTTCTAAATTCAAGGCTGTTACAAGAAACAATTTTTTTTGAAAAGTAGACCCAAGGAATTGTGAACGTTATGTATTGCAAACACGTATGAGTAAAGCAGGGCTCAAGAGATAGAGGGAACAAGGGAAAGGGGATGAATGAAAGAAATGGAGGTGAAGTGCTTTGATGTGCCAATTTGCCACGAGGGCTGTAAGCATTATGTACTACAAACATGTACTAAAAAAAGTGCATTTCTCCAAAGTCCACATTTTATAGATGAAAAACTTAAGCCAAATGCAGACAACTGATAACAGGCTAAAGAGATAATAGGACAGAAAAAAGTGCCCTTTGGTCTGGCCCGTGCTCTTGCAGGTAAGGACACTCAGCCCACCTCCATTCTTTGGCTCCTCCCACCTGAGCTCCACTTCCGAATCCATCAGGCATCCTGTCTGGCCCATGTGCCTTCCAGACTCCTCAACTCCAGAGCTCCAACATCACCCACATTCCTGACCCACGGGGCCTCATAGAAGCCAATAGTAAGAGGTCCAACACTCAGCCAGGCATGTCTGGAGGGGAACCAACTTGGTGGATCCAGAACAAACTCTCATAGGCGCCAACAGCATAACTTCAGCAAAGTGCAGAGATCACTGCCATACAAAATGAGAACGATAAAGAGTAAGATGCATTCTCAGGGCCCAAGCCCGTTCAAATCAAATGCAGAAGACACTACCACAGAAGAAAATGGGAATCATGCAGCTGAAGCCTCTGAATGTGAGGTAGATAGACAAGTGCAGAAATGTATAGAGCAACTCAGATCAGAGATAACATCTGGAATAAAAAAAAAGAACTGCATGAATTAATAGACTCTAAAGTGGAAAAACAATTGCAGAAAAATATAGGGAAAACCAAAACAGAAATAACTCCTGAAGTAAAAAAAAAAAAAAAAAAAAGACATGTCTAAATTAATAACATCTAAAGTAGGGGAACAAATGCAGAAAGGTAAAGAGGAGAACAGAGCAGAAATAATCTCTGTACTACAGAGAGAAAGGATAAGTACGATGAAAGACTTAAATAATATTAAAGAAGATATTGATAAAAAAATTAGAGGAGAATAGAAAAATGATGGAGTCCCTGACTGAAGAATATAGGAAAGAAATAGATCACATGAAACAGTTTCAAAAAGATATACAAGAAAATAAAATCTCAATCACAAGCTGGCAAAACCGTATGAATGAAAATGAAGAGTTTCAGATCTTGAAGACACAGTCGCAGCCAGTGAAAAGGTAAGAAAGGCTCTCTTAAAAACAACTAGGATGCAGGAAAAGATAATCCAAGATCTGCAAGATGATGGAAAAGTGAAAAATGTGAGATCAATAGGGATCAGTGAGAAAGGAGTCAATACGAATGATATAAAAATAATATGGGCAGAAGTAATAGCAGAAAACTTCCCAAATATGAGTAAGCCATTGGACTTTCACATAACTGAAGCATACAGAACTCCAAATAACATCAACCCAACTAAAAACACACCCAGACATATAATAGTAAAGATCCGAGGAATCCAGCAAAGCAATAATATACTAAAAGCTGCTAGAGAAAAGAAATAGATCATATTTAAAGGAAAACCGATCAGAATAATGGCAGATTCCTCTTCACAAAACATGAAATCAACAAGAGCATGAAACAGAGTGCTTCAAGTCCTCCATGAAAACAAATTACAGGCCAGACTACTATACCCGGGAAAACTATCCTTCAAGTATGAGGGAGAAGTGAAATATTTCCACGAAAAGAAACAACTAAAGAATTTAATCATGTCAAAGCCAAAACTATGCAGTATAATAGCAAATATTTTAGAGAGGGACCAAAACAACCTGAATTCGACAAATGAGAATGGAAAGATCCCATCAAATAGGATAACCCACTATACATAGGAAAAAAGTGGCAAACAGTAGTAAATAAAACTCATGTCAATTATAAGTCAATACATTTCAATTATAACCATCAATGTAAATGGATTCAGTTCTCTAATTAAAAGAAGTAGACTGGTAGAGTGGGTAAAGAAACAAAACCCAACAATATTCTGTATAGAAGAAACACACTTAACTCATAAAGAAACTCACAGGCTAAAAGTTAAAGGAAAAGAAAAGAAAGAAAGAAAGAAAAAAAGAAGACATAACAATCCTGTTTGCAGATAGTCTAGACTTCAAACTAAGATTGATCAAACAAAATAAAGAAAGTCACTACATACTGGTTAGGTGAAAATTTCAAGATGAAGAGGTAACAATCATAAATAGGTATGCACCCAACATGGGAGCAGCAAGTTATATAAGGTAAATATTAATGGATATGGAAAATCTAATATCCAATACCATATTCTTAGCAGGAGACCTTAACACCCAATTATCCCAAAAAGATGCCTCAAGTAGAAAAAAAAAAGTAGCAAAGAAGTAGGAGAACTGAACCAGAACTTGGAACAACTGGACTTAGTGAATATACACAGAATGTTCCACCCAACCACTTCAGAATACACATTTTTTTTCAGCTGCACGTGGGACATTTTCTAAAATAGACCACATATTAGTCCACAGGTATGCTTAAGTATATGCAAGAAAACAGAAATTATCCCATGCATACTATCTGAGCACAGTCCAATCAAATTAGAAATAATTGACACAAGAAACCATAGGAACTCCAGGATTACAAGAAAATTAAACGACACTCTTCTCAGAAACCAGTAGGTACAGATGAAATTAAACAAGAAATTAAACAATATCTACAACTTAATGAAAATTCAAACCCAACCTACCAGAATTTATGGGATGCAATGAAAGCTGTTTGTAGAGGGAAATTTATGGCTCTGAACTTACACATTAAGAAAATAGAATGGGAAAGCCAGGCGTGGTGACATACGCCTGTAATCCCAGCATTCGGGAGGCTGAGGCAGGAGGATCAGTGCGAGTTTGACACCAGTGGGCTACAAAATTGAGCTCAAGGCCAGCCTCAACTGCATAGTGAGACCCTGTCTCAAAAAGACAAAAAAAAAAAAAAAAATCGAATGGGAACAAGTGAATACCTTTATCCAGCACTTAAACCTACTAGAAATGGAAGAGCAAACGAAATCCAAAGTCCAAGGGTGGGAGGAAATTATAAAGATTAGAGCAGAAATTAATACAAATGAGACAAAGAAAACAATACAAAGAATGAATGAATCCAAAAGTTGGTTCTTTGAAAGATTAAATAAAATTGATAAGCTGCTAGCTAACTTCATCAAAAAGAGGAAAGAAAGGACTCAAATTCAAGCAATAAGGAATGAAAAGGGTGAAATTACTACAGATCCAGTAGAGATTCAGAGAATCATAAATAGCTACTTTGAAAATCTTTACTCTCACAGAATTGAAGACTCAGATGAAATGAACAGATTCCTAGAAAAGTACAAATTACCAAAACTGAATCAAGAAGATATTAGAACTCTCAATGAAATATGAAATGTAATAAAAAGCCTACCAACAAAGAAAAGTCTGGAACCTGATGGATTCACCACTGAATTCTACAAGAAATTTATACAAGACATAATCCCAATACTCCTCAAAATCTTCAATGATATTGAAAAGGAAACAATGCTTCCAAAATCATTCCTAGAGGCAAGTATTACACTGACACCAAAATCAGAGAGATATACAACTAAAAAGAAAAACTACAGGCCAATTTCTCTCATGAACATAGATGCAAAAATCCTCAATAAAATCCTTGCCACTAGAATACAACAAATCATCAAGAAGATTATACATCATGACCAGGTAGGATTCATTCCAGGGATGCAATATATGCAAATCTATAAATGCAATACACTATATCAATAAAGCCAAGACCAAAAATCACATGATTGTCTCAATTGATGCAGAAAAGACCTTTGACAAAGTCCAACACTCATTCATGTTCAAAGCCCTACAGAACATTGGAATAGAGGGCTTCTACCTTAACCTGATAAAAGCCATCTCTGACAAGTCAACAGCTAGCATAATTGTAAATGGGGAAAAATTGAACACTTTTACTCTCAAATCTGGTACAAGACAAGGATGTCCCCTATCACCACTCCTATTCAATATAGTTCTGGAGTCATTAGCTACAGCCATTAGGCAAGAAAGAGAAAAGAAGTAAGAATAGGTAAAGAAGAAGTAAAACTATCACTATTTGCAGATGACATGATAATCTACTTGGAAGACTCAAAGAACTCCACCAAGAAACTACTAAAATTAATATACAAATTTAGTAGCATAGCAGGCTACAAAGTCAAAACACACTACAGAGATAACAAACACACTGAGAGAGAAATTAGAGAACCAGTACATTTTATGATAGCACCAAAGAAAATGAAATACTTACGAATTAACCTAACTAAGAAAGTAAAAGACCTTTTCAATGAAAAGTACAGTACTCTGAAAAAAAGAGATCCTGGAAGATTTCAGAAAATTGAAAGATATTCCCTGCTCCTGGATAGGAAGAACCAATATTGTAAAGATGGCCATACTCCCTGAACTGTTATACAGATTTAATGCAATCCCTATCAAAATAGCATCAACATACTTCATGGACCTGGAGATGTCACTCCCAAAATTTATTTGGAACCAAAAAAGACCCAGAATGCAAAGACAATTCTGGGCAACAAACATAGGGGAGGAGGCATTACAATTCCTGACCTAAAGTTATACTACAAAGCTATAGTAATAAAATCAGCATGGTACTGGCAAAATAACTGACCTGACGATCAATGGAACAGATTAGAAGATGCAGAAACAAACACAAACACACTCAGCCACCTTATTTTTGACAAAGGTGCAAAGCACATTAACTGGAAGAAAGACAGTCTCTTTAACAAATGGTGCTGGAAAAACTGGCTCTCTACATGCCAAAGAGTAAAACTTGACCCTAGTCTATCACCATGCACTAAACTAAAATCAAAATGGATTAAAGATCTAAATATTAAAAGAGTAACATTAAATCTCCTGGAAGAGAAAGTGGGAGGAAATCTTGAAGACATCAGAGTAGGCAAAGTTCATGGAGAGAAATCAAATTGCACGTTTCACACTTGAAAGCATCAATAAATGGGACCTCTGGCTGAGAAGTTTTTTTCACGTGAAAAGAAATTATCAACCAAATGAAAAGACAACTCACAAGTTTCAAAATGATTTTAGCTAATAAGTATTCAGACAAAGATCTTCTATCTAGAATATATAAAGAACTGAAAACCATTAGGGTCCCAAAATACAAAGACCCAATCCAGAAATGGGCATCTGAGATGCAGACACAACTTCTCAGAGAAAGAAATTCAGCAAACCTATAAATACATGAAGAAATTCTCCACTTTGCTAGCCATCCGTGAAATGGAAATTAAAGCAACACTTAGATTCCATTTCACCCCAGAAAGAATGGCACCATAAAGAAATTAACCAGCAGCAAATGCTGGAGAGGCTGTGGGGAAAAAGGAACACTTCTCCACTGCTTGTGGGAATGCAGATTGGTGCAACCATTATGGAAAGTGGTGTGGAGTATCCTTAAAAAATTAGAACTGGAAATCCCACTCAATCCAGCTATCATCCTACTGGGACTTTTCCCAGAAGAACTGAAAACATCATACATTAGCGATATCTGAGCACCTATGTTTATAGCAGCCCAATTTGTAATAGCCAAATCTTGGAAACAACCAAAATGCCCATCCTTTGAAGAGTGGTTGAAAAAGATGTGGTATTTTTACATAATGCAATATTACTCAGCTATAAAGAATGATAAACTGGAAGACTTAATCTATAAATGGATGTATATTGAGCATAAATTTATAAGTGAAATAAACCAGACCTACAATTGTAAATATTGTATAGTCTCCCTAGTATAAGAAATCTAAAGAAGAAATAAAAATGATGAAAAGGCATAGCACAGCTGAATGGAAATCAAAGATTTTTGAAGCAACACTAAAACTACACTTGGAATGTGAGTCATTCGGGACTTTTAGATGTGGATTGCTTCTAATGTAAACTCAGTTACTGCTATACTCTCTGTCAAGTAAATGGTTGTTTAACCAAAAAATACAAAAGAGTATTAATTGAGAATAAGAGACTAGGCAAAATCCATAGGCTTAACAGGCTACAATTTTGTGCATCCTTAGATTTCTAAACATCTGTTTAAAAATATGTAACTGCTTTTATCACATGCTGTAGAGATTTATTAGAATATCAATGATTGAAGGAAAATAGCAATGTCAAACTAAGTCTAAGATGTTTGATATTCAGAAAGACAGTGATGTAGAGTTCAATTACTTATGTTATAGAGCAGTAGTATCATGAAGCTTCTCTGCTGGAGGGTTGGTAAGTTACTACACTTGATCTTAGCCAAAAGGCCGAGAAGCGATGGAGGGTTGGTAAGTTAAAAGGCCATAAATTGGAGAAAAAGAAAGGCTCCAAGGATAATCATCATTTTGGCTCTAGCCTTTCAAGGTAAGCGAGGATTCAGGACATAAGAGAACTTGTGCTGTAACATCCTTTAACTCAGTGGTTTCCTAAATTACCTGGTCAAGGAGATTATGAGACCCCAGAGGAAAGGGATAAATGAAGTATAGTGTGTCTAGGGAGAGTTGCCTGGGGGAAAAAATATTCTCTCAGGCTTTCACAGAGTGCAAACGGGTCAAGCAATGGCCATGACTCATCCCAATGGCTGACACTGACAACAGTTCTACAAAGCACTGTATATGGTTCCAAAATTAATCCTGAGGAAATTTGTCCTTGGGAAATACAAATGTTGAAAGTTTTGTTAGATAGATCTTGCTTTAACTTGATCACCCAGCAGAAAAACTTAATTTTGAGGCATAAAATGCAGAGCTAGTTTAGTATGGTGAGCTGTAAGAGGCTTAAATCAACAGCCTTCAGCATTGCCAGTTTCACCAGTAACCCACTGCAATGATGAAACTTTGGACTATGTATTCAACTACTTCCTCCTAGTTTAAAGAGAGAATTCTTCTTCTTCTCCTCCTTCTTCTTCTTCTTCTTCTTCTTCTTCTTCTTCTTCTTCTTCTTCTTCTTCTTCTTCTTCTTCTTCTTCTTCTTCTTTTCTTCTTTCTTTTCTTTTTTTCTCATCGACTATCGATTAGAAAATTTATGCCATCTACACACTGTGCTCTGTATAACTTTTATGAGGGCAACATGTGCTCTGTATAACTTTTATGAGGACAACAATATACAGTGTGTCAATTATTACGAGTGTGCTACTAGCATGTTTTGAAAATCTCATATTTTTATCTCTTATTAAAAGTAATAAAAAATAGCCAGGCATGGTGGTGCACGCTTGTAATCCCAGCACTCGAGAGGCTGAGGCAGGAGGATTGGTGCGAGTTCGAGACCAGCCTGGGCTACCAAAGTGAGTTCAAGGCCAGCCTGAACTGCATGGTGAGATCCTGTCTCAAAAAAAAAAGCAATAAAAAAGTAAAAAAATAAAAATAAAAATAGATTTCAGCAACAATAGAATAAAAAAAGAAAGAAAAATGCCCTTTGATTTCTGTACTGTATAGTGATGCACATGGTGACCTCTTCTTGCACCAAGAGCAGCTAGTTTCTCTGAGTTTCAGTTTCTTGGGGAAAACAAAACCCATAATTTTTATGCCGGGTGTGGTGGCTCACGCCTGTAATCCCACCACTTGGGAGCCTGAGGCAGGAGGATTGGTGTGAGTTCGAGACCAGCCTGGGCTACAAAAGTGAGCTCAAGGCCAGCCTCAACTGCATAGTGAGACCCTGTCTCAAAAAAAAAATAAAAAAACAAAAATTGTGACAAATGGACATATTCCACTTTTTGCTACATTTGGCATAAAAAGTCCTGTAGATAGATTGTCTTTTTTATCACTCAA